>SOMO01000012.1:434851-453378 GCA_028128575.1 Paedocypris carbunculus | reverse complement strand
TGTGTGTGTGTGTGTTTTGTTTCAAATATAAAAACTAGCATATGGAGTGTGTGTATGTGGGGGGCACAACAGGTTGACCCCCACTCCCCGAGGCTGTTGTCATGGAGACCCCTCAAAGATCATGACAAACGCAGGCAAGGGCCTGTATTTAGACAGCCATCAGTAGTTCAAACCTTGAGAGCAGCTTTCCGCCTTCAATGACTTTGAAATGTTAAACTTTCAGTGGCTGAAGTGTTTAGATTAGCAAAAGTGATGTAAATAACCGTGATGAAATATGTAAGTGAGCTGTAAACAGTTCTTTTTATCTCCAGTCGACCGTGTGTTCCCGCGCATTGTGTTTAAACCCGCACTCGCACCAAGTCTATTCTTTATAGTTTGTTTTTCTTTCCCCTCCAAAAATGTAAATGATGTCTCACTGCTGTTTTTTATTATATGCAGGCGAGGAGTGGGCGCACGGCTTCTGTGGCAGGGTTTGCTGATGAATTTCCTGAGGTCAGGTCTATTGCGCTAGGCTTGGTGATGCAACCACGCAGACAGCCAGACATTTCTTATAAAAAGTCAACAGAAGGAATTCTGTCAGAATGAACATTCTGCATGTTCCGGCCCAACTTTGCCTGATTTAAGAGACATGAGATTATTATCATATTAGTTTATTTGCGGTCTGATTTTGTAGTATCTTTAATCTCAAACAAAGCCATCTGAAATGCATGCGTATATGAATTGTTTTAATCACAGTCAGATATTTATGATTGTAGATAACTCGATTAAAGGGTAAAATTTATGATATAAACTTCTAATTTTCCATAGATTCCTAATCGTTTAAACACGACTAGAATTAGCGTTCATGTTTGCGGAGTGAATCATTACACGCTCCCACCACTAGGTGGCGCGTAGTGAGCGCGTATCAGGCGATTCACCGAGCGCGTTGCTTTGATCCACTGAACGTCGCAAGCGAAGGACCAGTGACCTGCATTTCACAGGCTTTAATGTGTCGACACCAAACACACATTCACACGGCCGCTCGTGTACACTAACAATCTTAAACTATTAGAAAAAAAATTAAAAATACTGCACATATACGGAGTGTTACTTTCGATGCGTTCAACAAGCCTGCAGAAATAAATAGCAAATTTCAGTTCAGTTTAATTGATATTTAATAACACTTCGTTTGTCTTTATTTAAAACTTTGTGAGAAAAAATATCACAGCTTGTTTAAATTGCCCTTAAGCCACGGTTTCACACAAAATCCAAAGTAAAAAAAAAACAATACTAAAGTAAATAAATGCACCACTCGAGTTCACTTTTTTAACACACACATAAAAGCGAGGCTCGTTGCACTTAATCTATCTTCACTGGGGTCGGTGTGACACACTGACTAATGGTTAAACCCACTTTCTAGTTTCGTTCTCATATAGAGCGCAAGTTAAAGGTGACAGCTGTATATTTACCTTAATTAATTCAAAGTGAGGCTTGATTTGTTGCTGCCTCCATCTCACACAGAAGCTTGATGCTTTTTTTTCCACTCATATAAATTGACGTGCGTGATTTTCGTTTGTTTGTCCTAATAGTCTGACTTTATAAAACCGTTTACTATAAAATACTAAATAAATTGCTTTGTAATTATTTATTTTAAAAATTAAGTTCTAAACAATTATATGGCGTTTTTGTGCATGCTTATGTAGAGAGACTAAACTTTTCAGAAGTTTTGGGGTCTGCGCGGATTCTTTCTTCAGCGTCTTGCGCTGCTGTATCAGAGGAAGAAGTTTGTTTCAATATGTTGGGGGTTTGGCTGTGTGACGTCGCGGGTTGAGTTACAATAAAGAGGCGGTTTAAATCTGCGACCACGAGACAAAGTTAAAGTAAGAGAAAGTGGGGGAACGGGAGAGGGAGAGAGAGAGATTCTACCCCGAGTAACTGAATACTCACAGTACACAACCGCTGGACCACAGCTGTGCGAACTTCAGAAAGAACTTTTTCCGCGGCTCCGCTGCGAGAACATGCTGAGCAAGACGCGCATTTCTCCGAATGTCCACAGAGTTTTGCACTGACTTTTGAAAACCCGTGGAAAGAATAAGTGACTCTAAATCCCAATTTGGACCGTTCCACTTCTCAAAGAGCTGGTAAGTATTTTCGAGATGTTTAACTGTTATACTACCCTTGAACTGTTAATATTTGTAGTGTGCAAAACTTGGAATGTTGGCATTGAAGCTTATAGAGGAACCATGTTCAGATGTTTAATGAATTGTTAGACGGGGACAAGGATGTGATTATTAATATTATTTGGTCCACATTTAGCGGTCAAATATCTGTTCGGGAAACTGACTTTATGTAGAACATTGTGATGTTTAAGTGATTTATTTAAAAGTCGCCGCGAGTAAACTAAATGAATGACAGTAAATGTTCAGTGGTCAGCAGGTGAGAGGCGCATTATAAAATATATGCCATGTAGTTTATTTTCAGTACATTTTCAGTATTCGTTTAAAATAAATTGTATAATAATGTTAGAATAGGGTGTGCATAAAAAATAATGCAAAATGTTTACAAATGCATACTTCGATTTTTTTTACTCTTAGGGACAATTCAAATAATCACATGGTTGTCATGGCCACTTTAGTAACCGTTTATGATTTTGATTAAAAGGGTGAATAATAAATTTGCGTTTCATGGATATTTATTTTATTGCGTGGTTTAAGGTTGCCACAGGTCTTGGAAGTATCATAATAGTCAAAAAGGATGCTTGTACTTAGTGAAACATTCAAAAAATATCTACACACAGCTACACATATATGAAAATAATTTAAAACGAAATCATTAACGAATAAATAAACGAAACGTGCCGCGACCTACATTTACTACAAAATGTACTACAAAAAGTGTTGTGCTTTATCACAATAGTTTCGTTTTTGATGTGTCAGTTTAAAGCAAACGTATCTAATATTAAAATGTTTTCAAGAATATCTTTTATAAATATTTCCAGAAATTTCGTTTTTAAAAAAGCATTTTGATAAAGAATAGCTATAAAGGAGAAATGTGACCTTTGGCCGTTGGCGGCCAACACTGCAATGAGGTCTAATATGAATTAAAATAATTGCAACAACATGTATTTATATATTTATTTATTTGTTTGTTTTCAATTGTCAAAAATATAATAATAAAGTGAAAATGTTAAATAAAAAATTCCCTTTTTACTTAACCATTATTTACAATTTCATTCGTTTTGCTAAATCTTTTAAATATTACCTACCATTTAAAATAAACACAAAACGAGACAACGAACACAACCTTTGCAAGAAGAAGTGTGTATAAAGAATTCGCCGGTACTTAATGAATGGTGTATTTCCCTCTCTCTAGGCTTAAGTGATCACATCCTTTCGGGCCCTATGAAAAAAAAAAAAAAAGAAAAGAAAACATACACTTGATAATCGTTGCACAATTGACCAAAGGACCGTCGTTAACGCGTGAATCTCGAGACCGTGATTCATTCTTTCAGGCCTAATACACATCGAAATTTCTCTGTGATCTTTACAAGCGCGGCGGGCGCACATTCACACCTCCAGCAAGCGAGTCTGGAAAAAGAAAAACACTGATAAGATCCGAACAAGTAATCTTTGTAGAAAGAAGACTGAAAGAGTGATTTAGTAGAGACAAAATTGTTGATGGGATGTCAGGCACTGGGTCAAAAATAAATACTGAATATAAACCCCTTGACATGCTCGCGCTTAGCTGGTTCCCGTTTTATTACGATTTATAACGTAAAATCCGAGATGTTATATCACATTTACTGCAATGTCACGTCAGGTCTTTAGCGCGCACAGCAAATCGCTTTTCGGGTTTAAATTTCTTTCACCACCTAGTCAAGGATATAGACGTCCCAGGCACCACAACACTGATTCTGCCTGACATGGAGGTCACAATCTGGTGAGATTTATTCACACTTATCCAGACATAGTGCGCAAATCCGACTAATTAGCCAACAATGCCCCGGAAAAATGTCCAAGCACTCGAGATTACTTATTTCCAACTTTCAACTGGCGTTAGATCTAACGGTTAAGCAGATAGTCCAGGTAACACATTCCCATCTATCACCCGCGTTAAAAGCAAGTGGACTTCAAAGGGTTAAGGGTACGAGCCTGTTCTCGGGAGCGAGCGCTGATCTCCTCTAATGACCCCCGTAAGTAAAAGTCAATTACTTCTGCGCCATGATCAGAGCGTCCAAATCCCCAGGGAAGCTTTGAGCTTAAGAAAGACCAATTAGAGCTATTTCACTTTTTATTTACTGCAGATCAGACCTTCTCTGCATCCTGGATATTCAGAAACGCACATTCGTTATCTGAGGTGTTTTTCTTTCTCTTGTTTTATTCTTATACATTCAGCTGATTTGAAGAAATCAAGCAGCGCTCTGAACTTACTTAGAATAATATCTGAACTCACATAGTAGCATTTTGCGTAACTAACAACACCGCCTCATGTTTCAGTTGATACTTATAAAACAGTGTGAAACAAATCTTTCAGACCATATGAATAACAGCGTAAACACACCAAGCCAGTGTGTGTGTGTGTGTGTGTGCGTAGTTTCTGATGGGACAAAGAGAACTTATTGTGCTTTGTGTCTGTTCTCATCCAACTTGATTAAACAGTCGAGGCAGGTATGTCACCTGCCGTCTTTCGTCTTCATGGCCATGGGCAAATTTTGCAGCGAACAGAAGACGCCCACACCGTGTGTGTGTGTGTGTGTGTGCGGAGATAAACACACGTTTGGCATGACCGAGCCTTGCACCTTCGAGTCTGCTGTTACAATTTGTCAGACAAGGTGCCTGGAATGACAAGTTTACACTTAAACCTTGACGTGACTCTTTCACCTTTTATTTTTTAAGGGGAAAATCCCTCCAGCGTTTTAGGCCTCAAAAGCTAAAATCTCTGCTATACATACTATAATAATCAGATTTTATTCCAAAGAATCCGTGCAGGTGTTTTAAGCTGAAACAAAGGTCTATTTATGATGTGAAATAATGTTTTGCTTCAGACCGAAAGCCGCTGCTATTTCTCCACTTATTTGCTTTTCTTTTCTCCTGCAGAACTCCTTCCTGTCATTCCTGACATTCTCCACAGCCTTTCCATTTGTCAGTCATGGGCAGTAAGACCCTCCCAGCACCCGTGCCCCTTCACCCCTCTCTGCAGCTGGCAAACTATTCCTTCCTGCAAACCTCCAACGGTCTTAATCTACCAGCAGATCACATGCCCAGCATCTACAGCTTTAGCGCTCTGCATGCTGTCCACCTACATCAGTGGACCCTCGGCTACCCACCCTTCACCCTGCCACGCTGCACCTTCTCCAAGTTGCCCGGCCTGGTGGACGGGCGCTTTCCTCTGCCCTCCATTCCTTTGTTCCCACAACTGGTCCAGCCAGCTAAGCAGGAGTCGCTCGGGACTGGAGTGTCGGGCAAAAGCAAACCCCGATTTGACTTTGCAAACCTGGCAGCGGCTGCTACACAGGACGATGCCTTGAAGGCTGAAGATCTGAGCACCGGCAGTGTGCGCTCACCATCGCTGGGATGCATGCTGGACGTGGCCAAGCTCTCCTCGCCAGAGCGGAAGCCTAGCAGAGGACGACTTCCCTCCAAAACGAAGAAAGAGTTTGTTTGCAAGTTCTGTGGCCGTCATTTCACCAAGTCCTACAACCTGTTGATCCACGAGCGCACACACACGGACGAGCGGCCGTACACGTGTGACATCTGTCACAAGGCCTTCAGGAGGCAAGACCACTTGAGAGACCACAGGTGAGGCTGCTTCACTCGCTGTTCATTATTTTCAATGTATTTTATGAACTAAAATTCTAATAATCATGAAGAATAAGTGTACAATAATTATTCTCATTTTGATTACAAATGTAATTATATTTATTAGTTTAAACATTAAATATATAACAAAGCATAACATTAAAAATTGCTAAATATATTTAAATATGGCTTATTAAAGTGTTGAAAACAATCATAAAAATATACACGCATATAAACAAATGTGTCTACATATTACGTTTATACAAAATGACACGGATAGTCTGTATCACTGTGATAGCGATGTGATTTTCTTTTCTTTTTCTTTTTTACTACTTTTACCATAATTACTACTTCCTTTCTTAATACTTCCATTTTATTAAAATAAGCAAAAAACTATTAATAAGTACTTTTGTTGATGCTTATTAAAATAAAGCTTGAACCAACCACAAACTTGCTGTTCTTTTCAGCACTGGGAAATACAGAATCACACAGAATTAAAGAATAAAAGCTTTGAATTTGTCAACTAAATAATTGAAGTGCTCAATGTTTCAAGGCAGCAGATATGCAGAAACAGACTTTTTTTTCTTTTTTCCTTTTTTTGCAAAACAGCACATGCTCTGGAGATTTATGTTATTTGATTTTCCAGCTATTTAAAATAACTAAAGTAGTTGAGACACAGAACATTCATAATCAAATGCTATGCAATGAAATATCTTGGCTCTTTTGCACTAACAATTATCACAAGACATACATCATGTTTGTGATTTAATTAACATTTGAAGATCTAAAAGTTCCTTATTCCCAAATTTTTGCGTTGGCTTATTGCTGTTGTCACTTCATTGCATTTTTTGGCAGAAATACTGAGAAACACTGCTGCTCGGGATATTTAATCCCAAGACATCACAGGCTACAACTGTTTTTGCTATGTTGAAGCTGTAAAAGGTTGGTTTCCATTAACAAACTGTTTTCTTTCTTTTGTTCTGTTAAGGTACATCCATTCCAAAGAGAAGCCGTTCAAATGTCAAGAGTGTGGTAAGGGTTTCTGTCAGTCCAGAACTCTTGCTGTCCACAAAACGTTACACATGCAGGTCAAGGAGCTTAAACCAGCCAAGATAAAGTGAAGGCATCTGCTTCCATCAATGGGGGACACTGTAAAACCAAACCTAGAGACAGCAGCCAATAACATTGCCATTTTAAGGCCACAGAGACTAGATCTGAAGGTCGTGGACGTCTGCATACGGCTTTACGTCCTGAAGATGGATTAGGCCTGAGCAAAGAGCTTACTGAAGAGGCACCGTTCCATTACCTACAGCCATTATGCCTTAAGTTTAAATGATGGAAGAATGCAGAGCCCAGATAAAGGCTCACGGAGCTCAACAGACACTAACACGGATCCAACAAGGTCAAACCGACACAGCTGTAGAGAGATCTGTGATTTAGCCTGCACTGCTCCATCCACGTCGTGTTTTATAATTGTAAGCAGTATTTTTTCAGCTATTCTTGACCGTGTGATCGATGAAGGCGGACACCTCGGCCCTATGCAATTATTGAGGGAACACCAAAGCTCTCAAAGCCAAAGCGAGCTGAGCAGTCATCTCTTCACTCTAAAAGCATCATGTATTTTTGTTTTCCTTTTGTACAAATTCCCTTTTGTATAACTGATATTTGGCACTTTAATCTGATTATTGATTATTTTCATATATCACTGGATTCCTTAAACTTATTTTTGAAAATAAATAGTCGTTTCTGTATCAAAAGCACGTCTGTCGTTATCACTGCAAGCCCGTATCGAATACTAACCTTCCATGAAAACAACCTTTTCTTTAAAAAAAGATAAGTGGTGATGTCTAAAAGTACAACTGGCAGTAATAAAGTGGATTTGTCTTCACGGAATATAATTTAACATTCAACAATAAGCCGGGATAAACACTGAGCTCCTCGCTTGACTGAATAAATCAATAAATAACCTTATGAAGACATGGATTGACTCTATATTTGCCCGAGGGACGACATCTGCTGCCCTCCTCACGAGAAGCCTGATGAAGGGATGGATTCTGTTCCTGAGCTTTAAATCACTTCAGCTTAAACTGCTTTAGTTTTGTGCCATCAGAGGGCATGAAAGCACATGTATTTATAGAGAAATCCAAGCAAACAATTCAGCGCTTCAGTGTATCCGAGGCTGGTGTTTAAAGGAGATAAAAAGAACTTGTTCCAGGCAGAGAACAATTTATCAGTACAAAACTTTACCCAAACAAGGTGATTTCAGACTGATCTATTTAAACAAAAACAAAGCCCCAGAATCGTTCGTGGATAAGGCAGAGAACTGGCTATGTAAAACGAATCATTACAAAATAGCAGTGGCAAGAAAACGGCCAAACAGTTTCACAACATGTGCGAGACAGTTCTCGCTCTACACCAAGAGCTGGTTGTGTGTGAGTTTCTGTGCACAACCGTGATTGTTTTTGCTCTGGCAAGAAATTGTCAGAAGACAAGAGAAGTTAGAATGACATCTGCCATCTTGACATGCATTACATAGTATAAAATCTAAAAAGGCATCTCTAGTAGTTTGAATTTGACGAATGATAATTATATAACAATTATGTGCCCTGTTACTAGAGCAATACAATAATAATCATTCTCATAATACATAGTTATGTATTTGTTGTTTTTTGGAATTGTTATAGGATTATATTACACAGTAATATAGTGTTAATACGGTAACAGCTTATCAGTAATAATGTGTTATTAATAATAATATTAACAATAATGAAAATCAACAATAACAACAACAACAATTTAAACATAAATACTTATATATATATAACCTTATTAAATCATGCATTTACCTAAAAATAATATTGATCAAAATCAAACTGAACATATCAGTATAAATCATTTATATTGTTACTGTTAATGTTTCTGCAGTAGCTACTATTATGATTTCTACTGTAACTACTAAAAATACTGTTGTTAATTAAAAACAATAACAGTAACATAATCATTAGCATTTATTATTACAATTACAAATTAGCAAGTATGTACTGGAAATTAGTAATAAAAACTAGATATAAAACATAAACAATGAAGCTATTTTCTCTCTTTTTTTTAGATTGGTATTGGGATTGTTTTTTCCACAAATCCTGTCCTGAAGTTCAACCTGTCTGTCAGCAGAAAATAACGTGACAGACTGAATCTGACTTTCTCTGAACTCGGCTTGAATTAAATAACGCACTCTAAATTACAGCACACAGGAGGAGAGCAGCGGACAAACTTAACCGTTAAATCTCAGGAAAAAAGATTATTCCTTTCAAGGTAAAGTTTGTTCTCTCTAAATAATGTACTTCCCAAGTCGACTGCAATTTCAAGCCACAGTAACACTAGACTCTCCTCAAAAATCTTTCTTTTTTTAGGGGAAGCACAGTTTTATGAGACAACATTTCACAACCTTTCCAAACTCATTCTCAGGTTTTTCTGGCATTCGATGCTAAGGAAAGAACCGCTTGCTCATGAAACCCATTGGTTAATAAAGGAAGCTCACTCTGCTGCATTGAATTAGTTCTGACAGAAGTATATTCCTGTCTGACATTTATCATAATCCTTAAAACAAACTCTCCTGACGCTTCGGTTACAGAATTACAACGGCATATTCCAAATCATAAACCTTTTTCAGTTATTGCTAATATTTTTTCCATTTTCAGCTGTATTTGTTTTAGAGAAAGTCAACTGTGGGTTAGGAACAAGAACAGGAGGAGGAGAGCAAAAGAGGAAGGTTACAGGATGGAGCGGAACTCTGTCCACAATTCTTCATGCTGCCCGGAACACATCAGTCCGTCAGCATCTCAGACTGACCATCACACACACGCGCACACACACAAACACGCACACACACCAATGTCCTTGTTTGCTCAAACATCAACTACATAAATGTCGGCAATTACATCTGAATTAGACAGCAACCAGACCACTAATACATAAATGTACATTGTAAATGTGTGTTACAGTACGGACACAGTCAGCTGGACGCAGCACAAACAGTACACGCAACATGATTTACTGTGATGTTTGTGAGGGTCAACTAGAGTGGCCGACAGTGGCTCTGTGATGACACATTTAACACACAGGAGCAGATGACACACACACACACACACACGCATATACACATGCACAGGATAAGGTGAAGTTTAGGGCAACAGGATGGAGAGAGTACACACTGACAGACAGACGGACACACACAGGCCTCCAGAGGACATGGCTTCCTCAGACTGGAGGAAGAGGAAGTGAATCAGGCAAGATGGACCATTAAAGCACACACGTACTTTAAACACAAATACATTTAAATGCACTGATACATGTTTACTTCAGTCTGAGCATTTGTGAAATATAAATTTTTGAATTATCTTCAACAGTCTTTTTTGATATTTGCATCGTAGATTTTGCAGAAATTAGCCTGGCTAGTTAAAAAAAACTCTTTTTGTATTCAATTTTTGTATTTCAAGGTATTCAATATTTGTTTCATTTTTATTGTTAATAAGAATACAGGCTACAGTAATTGTACAAATTATTTGCCACAACAAGATGCAACAAGCAAACACAATTTCATCTTTTTCTTTAACTTGTGGACACACACACACACGTCATTCTGAAAAGCTCGACAATAAAAAAAAAAAAAAATTTTGCGCTTAGGCCTAATAACAACACCTACAATAATAAAAAAAATCACCGAAATTTAAAGTGACTTTTATTTTATGTAGAGACGCACGTAGAAGTTTAGCTTCTCATTAGAGCTGACTGGAGCGGGAAACGTTTAGGTCTTGTAATAGCTTAACAATTTAAGAAAAAAATCCCTGAATCTTTGTTTTTGGTTACGAACATAATTTAAGTGGGCTTGAATTCGAGTTCACATCTGACGTAAAGATTGAAACAACAGCATTTCAGCCTGGTGTCATTTATTATCCGAATTAAGACAAATTGCACCGCAAGCTCTCAAATTAGCTTGTTGAGTAGCGTTGTAAGCGTTTGATGCCCATTATGGATCTGAGAAGCCAAGTAAACGAAAACGCCTCTGAAACTTTTATTAAGCAAAAGAACTTCACATGCGGGCAGAAACGGCAAGCGTAATTGCAGAACAGCGGCCTGAAAATGATAGATAGAAGTATGTGGCTTCTGTGAGGGGAGCCACATTTAAAAACCTTAAACATTACGACAATTTCTGAGGGAAAGAGCTAAACAGTTCACCTGCATATAGTGTCAAATGGCTGCCTTTAATTACTCTGCTATCAATAGAATGGCCGCAATCAGACTGATGTGTGTTGTGCTCAAACAGAGTTTAAAGGGGAAACGACCAAAATAAGCATGGCGTCTTCTTTCAGCTTCCACATCGAGAGTTACAGGAAAGTGAGCGCTTTAGGCCAAACTCTTCCGTCAGTGAAAAAAAGAAAATGGCAAACAAAGACATTAACCAAACAACTTTTAGTCAAACAACGTCCTGCTCGATTTATCAACCAATAAAGCTTGTAAAACGTGTATCAAATCAACAGTGATTTATCCGGCACCGTGCATTACCTCAGTCTTGAGACAGAAGTGTTCCCATGCCTGGGACCCAAGTTTTATTTGACGAAATACAAATTTATAGCAATAAAAGTGGTTTATGATATAATTTCGAGCAACAAGCAGGAATATAATTGAAATATGATTTGACTGGGTGCGGAGCCTTGAGAAAAGCGAAGGCATGCCAAATAGAAGGAAAGTAATTACCCCTGGAGCGCAATCCAAGGCATTATTGGTCAAACACTGCAGGCAAAAACAGCTCTGTTTGCAGTTTGCTTGGTAATTTACCTCGTTTAAAGACCACTGCACCGGTCCTTGAATTTATCAAGCCTCTATATCAAAGCTGAAGGGCAGATATTGTACATTTGGACAATGAACGAGGTTTTGGTTCCAGTTTTGTAACTGGAAAACCCACCTCTAGTCGAGCTAAGATTTCATTTCTTAACATAAAATATAGACTGGCAGGGCAAATTATTCCATTGAGTTGTTGAATTGGCGGACGTGAGGCTGTTTATTATTAACAAATCTTTGATTTAATCATTGATTTTATCAAATGTAAAACTTGTGTGCAGATTTTTCCAATTACGTACATTCCCTCAGTGTCTTATATTTAATAAAATTCCATACAATTTAGAAAATTGTGACCCGTTGAACCCTGGAGAGTTTCTGGTTAAAAGCACAAGCTCTCCAACGCACACTTTAGTTTTGTGCCCGCTGTTGTCCCATACCCACCACCCCCAACATGTCAAATTGCCAAATTTGGTGTCCTTCATTTAAAAAACACATCTACTATAAAAGCTGTCAATAATTACTTCATGTTGATCGCTTGATCAGTAAACCAGACATTAACGGAATAAAGTCAAGAACATCTACACATGATGAAGCATGACTGAAGCAATGTAATTCAATTTGGATATATTTTTTTAATTATCAATGTCTTTCTTGAGAAGAAAATAAATAATACACAGCGCTAGAATCTGAACATTAAAATCCTCGTGTGCTGTTTTTTTGTTCCTTCTAAAGTGAAAAAGGCTGAACAAGGTTCATTCTGACTTAGCACGCCAGTTTCACAGACCTCTGGAAGGACCCTTTACTGTGTGGACAACCTCAAACAAGTTATTACACCCTCGTACTCTCTGGCTCAACACATTACTGTTTGGCAGCTCAAGCTGAAATAAGGCGAACGATTAAATAAATGGCTTAATTGGCCATTAGGGACACACTAGTGTGAACCCGAGCTCACCGGTGTCACATGTCGAAACTCCACCTGTAAATTTGCTCTGCAAACAAGAGAAACATTACATTTTATTGCCTCTCAAGTGGCTGGATTCATGTCGAAAATAATGATTACTTGTGTATGAAAGGCAAACGGCAAATATCGCCGTCTTAAATAAATCTAGGGGACGAGATTCCAGCAGGGAAGGGCATGAGAACTAAATCAAGAGCTAGAAACAAAACATTACAGCAAAAAGGTTTTACAGAGGTATAAAAGATATCTGGAAAACAGTCCAGAGTATTTTTGTATGTAAACATTCGCTGCAACGTGAAAACCCAAGTGCGCAAAAATACAAACAAACATGGCTATATTTTAGTTACGTAGGGTTGAAGTAACACATTTCAATTGCAAATATTGAAAATAATAAAAAAAAATTGTTCATTCTGTTTCAGTTGTACTTGCTATTTTTGAGATTGTGATTTAAAATATACTTTAAAAAGTAACAAGATAACGCCTTCTCAAAGTCTACAAAGCACTTAGGATTGCTGAATTCCAATGAACCCTCAAGGATCCTTGTGTATAGAGTAGTTCATCAAGTCTTCTCAAAAATTTTGAAAAGACAGCAGCAGAAGCAGATGTGATATCAACTGACATTGGAAGTCCCCTAATGTCAGTTATTTAACTTCTCAATTACTTTTACGTTACTAAGACAATTTTACAAAAAGAAGAGCGAAAAATCAGTTAACTGTTTTATGACCAATAAAATTGTAAATCTAAGAAAAATTCATTTCAATGAAATTCAATATGGTATTTTAATGCCTTAGCTTTGAGTAATTTCAGCATTTAACCAACCTTTATTGACATTTCAGCATTTAGCAGACTCTTATGTCCAAAGCAACTTATAGTGGATTATTTTATACAATGAAATCATTTTACTTTTATTTCAAATTGACATGTATGCATGCTGTTCCCTAGAGTTCTGGGTTTAAGACTTACAAGATAAACATGTCATTTGGTTGGAGTTGGTTTCAAAGTTCCTTGTTTTGTATGGTGGATAGAAATGGACAATATTCAAGTATCTTGTGCGATCCAAGCCATTGTAGAGGTTCAGAAGCATGTGAGAAGATATCAATGTTGTAATAACCATATTGAAAGGGATCAGAAATAATGTCTTACAGTACTTGACTGAAACTCAGGTAATACATTACTCCCAAAACTTTCGAATGGCGTTTTAAAGTGTCATTGAGGTGAGTTTGTCAAAAGTGGCCACTAGGGACCATAATTTTGATGGTCTGCATTTAAACATTCAGCAAAGTTACGCACACACAGTGAAGTGAATGAGCAGTGGGCAGCCAAAAGCCGTGGTGCTGAGTGGGCATGGGTGGCCACTGTCAGTATTCCATGGTATGATACCTAATACATGGAGCAGACAATTTGTCTGGAGGCTTCAGCAATTGTTAGTAATAGTACTAAATTACTATATTCTAAAAAAATAAAAAACTTAAATATTGCTTTCCTGAGAATCCTTCTTGTGTGAAGTGACATCATGCCATGTCACATGTTTAATGACGTGGTGACATTTTACATAAATATATTCAAACATGCAATACAGGAAATGTACAATAATCAACCTGCACATATGGCTTGCGCTATTTCTTTTATAGAACTGATACAGGCAGACAGCGTTTTATGCTCCATGTTGTTTAGACGTCCGGAGTTCGGAGGCCTGCTGAATGTTTAGCACATTGCAGAAGAATTCAAACTTAGGCTTGGCTGCCACCGATGGTTCATATTTTGGCCCTCAATGTAGAGAGGAAGTACATATGGAGCCATAAAAATAAAAGCCAAAATAAATCAGAGCAGTTGCACAATAACGTAGGCGTTCATGCATTTTACAAGACAGCAGTGAGGCCAGAGATTTTCTTACTCGTCTTGTCCCCCCTCGTTTTGTATCAACACTTGTTGGCATGTCCACAAAGTTATTACACCAATCCGTGAGTGGCAATCTGTCGGTCCCAATAAAAAATATATATGAAACACGTCAATGAAAGATTAATTTGCTGGAGCATGTGACTGTGGCATTAGATTATTAAAATAAAAAAAAGCTATCCAAACTACTTGTTCGCACAAATCATGCATTTTTACATTACATTGATTTGGCTGAAAACTTTATCCAAAGAGATTTAAAGAATGAGCAGTTGGGGCTCAGTCGTGCTCAAGGACAGTTTGTGGTGGCTACTAGTACCGGAATGGAACCTGCAAACTTTCTGTCAAAAATCCTACTTTTTAACCGCTAGGCCAGCAATCTATGACCTTTCTTCTACTCCAACCAAAAAGTAGAATCTAGTTTTATTGCAAACAGAAAAGCAGGTGAGTCTGAGAGAGACTTTGCAGGGTGATGTGAACAGGATTGGGCCTGACAATCTGCAGGTTTAGAAGTTGGCCAACAGCATACAGATTACTGCAATACCGACATGCTTGTTTAATTATGTTTAAAAGTACAGGAAGGTAATCTTTGCCAGGAATATGTGCTGTTTGTAAAGCCCAAGGAGGAAAAAAAAATACCACCAAATAAATACTTTGTCATGACAGCAGTTGATACTCAGAAATACAACATCCCCAAAAGTTCTTCATTTTTAACCTCGAATCCAAACACCGAACTGAAACTCATTTCATTCAAAGGTTTGTATTAGTTTTCCTATAAACTTAGATGGACAACAAATGATCTATCTCTATCCAAGGATGTTTTGCATATAAGAACACGCACATATAAAATCAACAGAATTTTCATGTTTCAAATTAGAAGCAGGTTTTGTAAATACATCCAAGCGCTCATCCGAACCATGGGGGACTGTTTTCTTTTTCTCCCATTCACACTGTGAGAGTTCTCCCACCTAGTGGGACGTGTTTGCATGTTTTTGTAGGTACAGCTCAAATGTAAATATGACCCCTAATGTTTTAGCGATATCTCTGGCTCCGAGTGTCTGCTTCTGTGTTTGTGTGTGTGTGTGTGTGTGTGTGTGTGTGTGTGTGTGTGTGTGTGTGATTTAGGGTTGCTCTGTGATTTGCCTGATTAGGGTCAGCGATTGGGATGCTTCCCTACCGACAGCCCATCCAGACCTGCTCCTGTAGAGTTTAAAGAGAAAGCTGGGGGCGCAAAGGTGCAAGCAATTTTGATCTTATTACCAACTTAAATCAAGATTAACAAAGTCTAAGCTCTTGCTTGGTATGGCGGTTTCACACACCTTGTTCAAAGCGATGTTTTGGTGATACAATTAAGATCAGGAGTATAATGCATATTTGTTCAATTTTAGATCTTTGTAATTCCGTTTTTGAAATGCCTAGTTCAAAATGATAAATTGGTACAGTTTGACAGAATTTAAGACGTACATGCCCAGGCCAAATCTAGATGGTAGAGTAAAACACAGAACAGGAAGGGAGAGGCCTATTAAAAGGAGGACGGGAATAAAATAAGAAGTGGAAGAAAGATAAAGACAGAATACTGGATCAGAGAGACAGACACAAGTAGAACTGCAATGAGAGCGCTGTAAAAGATCAAAGTCCTGAAGATCAGCATAATACTGAGAACCATGCAGCCTGAGAGAAAGAGAAACATCTATAAAGAAGAAGCCGTCTAAAGAAAACTAAGAGACAGACCAAATCTCAAAGCCTATACACACAAATCCAATTTTAATAACCATGCAATTAATATCATAATTTTATTACCACAAGATGTTATATTCCCTCTCCTTGCGTTACTAAGTGAGCCTTTTATATCAACTCCATCCCTTTCTGGCAACACTCAACCCAAGGTGGCACTATTCCCAAAACCAGAAACAAGTGACATTAAGAAGGTTAAAAAAGCAGTGTGGGAAAGTTCTGGACAGGTCTACCAGACATAAAAGTCCGTGTTTAGCCAGAACATACCTTACATGCTAACAGTTCTGCGACACCAACACAGAGGACGAGTCTTCAGTCCTTCCAACCATCAGTTTCTGTTTAGTGATTTTAAACTTTGCAATTGATCATCCGGCCAGAACTTCCAGAGATCTGAGAAGTCACGGGCAGGCTGCTCCCATCAGAAGCCGCTCTGGCGTTCCTCAGCCCATAAATCTCTGCAGCTTTTATATTTCTCTGCTCATCAGAACTCTGAAACTGTTCCGTATGTCTCTTTTCCTCTCTGCTGTTAAATGTCATGGACCTATGATATTCGTGCTGAGCCGTCTAGTTGGTGTTGTGTGAATGTAAGACAGCTGGACGGGGTTCCACACATAAAGTCGAGCAGGGCACTTTGGGTGGAGGACGTCTGCAGAGTGGCGATGCGTTCAGTTTGGAGATTTTCAACGGGATGGTTTTAATTGCAAAAAAGGAATAAACATATTCCAATTGATAATCAATCTTCATAAATCATTTGATTTCAAAACCTTGCGAGGTGGACGTTAAAAGCCAACACGAAACACTGCTATAGAAATCACCAGAACCTTCCAAGTCACTGAATAAATTACAGTGACTAATCACGGCTCTTAGCAAAAAATGAGTAATAAAGAGCCGGCATCACATTTCATAGGCTTGTTTTATTTAGTCATTTACTTCTTCTTTGTGGAGCAGGTGATGCTGTTCTCAGTAATGGGGTTTGAGAAGAAGCCATATGAGTATCTTCGCTCATCAGACACCTGATACAAACAATGCAAAGCAATGTTGAAGAGGAAACATTTGTTACAGGAAAAAAAAGGCCTCTGGGACTGCAGTGCAGGAAGTCGGGCTTTATTTCTCCTGGTGGAGACAGTGATTTGTAAGGTGGGGGCAGAGTTGGGAAAGTGTTCTCAGGACGTCCCGTAAAGTGGGGCTGTATCAGTCGTTCTAATCTAACTTCAGATGTTTGGGTGGGTTTGACCCAGGGTCGTCTTCACCCCTTAATAAAAGTAAAGTGGGACCTGAAGAGTCGCTGTGTACACAGAGCTTTGGGAAAAAGTCAGCAGATGAAAGTTTCCACTTAAAGAACTTCAGGAGATATGAATCAACACGTGGTCGCACAGTCATTTTATGGCTCTTTTTGGAAACAGTTCTCAGCCGGTTCTCCTATAAAGAACCGTTTTCAATGCAAGCAGTATCAAATAATAGAGGCAACTTAGTGTAAACCTATGCTAGCCCAACTCTCAAAGCCTAGAAGTCGATAGAACTTTACCTGAGTGATACCAGCCTTCCAAATGGATGTTTACCATTGGGCAGTGGAGAAAAATAAAGACGGCTTCTATGCTAATACTTTTCAGTTACACTAATGACTGTCCAAATGTTAACATACCCAACTCATTACTACAGTAATACCTGGAGAAGGTGCAGGAAAACTCTAATAGCGTCTATTCAGAAGAGAATAAGGGCTTCTCTGTAATCAGCACTGCTTAGTGATAATTATCTTTCAAGAAACGCACAAACAGAAAGCCCATTGGCTATTAGCATGTGGCAGAGATCAACTGAACGGCTGCTGGTCGAAGACCTGGCATTTGCTTAGCCTGTTTTTAATTCCAAAGCTTTGTGAATTTAAAAGGCTGCTCCGCAAGGCAAATGAACACTCCAGTTATGGACATGCTCGAGATGGATTTGGATTTCCTCCGATTTGATCCCAATGTTGGCTGCAGCCCTAATTTTGAGTCATCTCAAACCTCTTCTCCTGCCGCACTAAAAATAGCCATGTTCAAGATGGACTCTGGCTTTTCTGCCGTGGATCAGATGAATTATTGCTTGTTCAGCTTAAGGTAGATGGGGAAATATTTCTCTAAAGGCTTCTATTCCGCACTACACTAACAAGACTGATGGGCCTTGCTTGGAAATAAAATCAAGATTCCAGTTGCTGTGTTACAATGTATTGAAATTACTTTTTGTTTTTGGGTACATCTGAACTCCAATGACCTGACAAATAGAACTTCTAAATGTTGCGGCCGACACACAGAACGGTTAAAAGATCAGCCAGAGTCAAGCCATTTTTTTTT
>SOMO01000012.1:408721-422582 GCA_028128575.1 Paedocypris carbunculus | reverse complement strand
TTTTAAAAGTATTGTTTAACAAACAACTGGAAGACCTGTGACATCTTTATTTTAAATACGACTATAACTATAGAGCCAACACTCGCCCGACATCCAGATGTGTATGTGCATCAAGGTCTCATTCCGTCAGTCGTTTAGCTTCACACCCTCCTGCATGTGTTAACATCCCACCTCTAAAGCCTTTTGTCATCTACGCACGACGGCACGCTGTGTAGACTTCAGCCCAGCGTCGGAGAGCGTGTGCTTGCAGACGTTTGAAGGAAGGTGTGTATGAAAGGTCTGAACTAAAGCACTCTATCATCTCACTGTCAAAAGCTGCAATTATCCAGCCGGTTCTGTAGTCAACATACCATCTTTTCTTTCTGCAGGACCCTGTTCAAACAGAAGCTTCCACACTCTGTCAATAAAAAAGAGCCAATATGAACCTTCTAACACACAGGCCTCCTGACGCCTTCCTGTGACCCGGGTTCAAAAGGAGGGAAAACAACCTAGTCGCTAAATGTCTGACACCATTGAGCGCTTGTGATTTTAGTCAAGGTGTGTTAATGTTACACGCGATCACTGGTTTATTTACCTTTTCTGCCACAGCAGTCATATTTTATCATATTTGTCAAGAAAATACTATAAAACAGGGTATGGCAAGGTGCTCCTGTGGTGAAGTCATCGGTATAGTAGCAGTTTATTTTATTGTCATTGTAACAAGTACAACACATATTTAAAGAACCTTTTTGTGATAAAAAAAAAAAAAAAAAAACACAGAAACAAAAGATTACATTACAGAACAATTATATAATAAATATATGATAAGATATTTTTGAGTTCATAAAAGAATTAAATATAATGAATAATTCTGTTGTGGAGGAAGTTAAAGACCAGCTCGCACTAATTCACTAGGCAAGAGTAACAGCAAATGGCCAATAGGGGAACGTTTTAAATTTGACGCATAAGCAAGTTGGATAAGAGACCCCCATTGTGAGCGATCAGAACCCACGGGGAGAAAGACACCAAATGGCAGAGATAGAATCAGTAGCTCATTTTATCTGCAGCATCACATGAAAAAACAATACAATTGCTTTGATTAACAAGTTACTGACTGTTGAATTTGAACCAATAACATGTCATGATAATTTAAACAATGTAAAAATTGTATAAAAACTATACATTAACTAGTTTACTTTTACTTCACTGGAATCAGTCGTAGTTAATCACTGGAAGATGCATAATAAGACAATATAGAACATGCTAGACCACTGATATGGGGTAGATGTCAAGCTCATAGACACCTTAAGATAAATACCCTTGTGACTTCTGAAGAAGAACCCTGGAGATTATGCTAAACTGTTACCTCAGCAGGTGAAAAATCACACACATTTAGATACAAGCCATGAATCTTTACAGCGTTGCCTCTAACCAAGAATAAACCACCCAATCGGGCGATGTCACGTGACTACCGGTCCATGCAAATCACCATTAAGAAACCGTAAAAGTTGGTATGGAACTAGGCAAAGGTTGAAAGAAGACTTAGAACAAGAGAGATAGAAAAGAAAGGGGGAGGAGGAAGAAAGATCAGAGAGTGTGTTTAACAAGGGGACCCAGTCTGGATTGATATTTGCTTAAACTTTGCCAAAAGAAAGCGTACAGAGTTCTGAGGTTTTGAGGGTGAGGGTGTGTGTGTGCGGTTTGGGGTGACAGGATAAATGGATTACTGACCATAACAAATAAAACGACGTCATCTTGTTTGGCTTGGCCTGGCCTAGACACTTTCCAGTACAAAACTCCTGAGACGGTAGGACATGCGAGGTCTGCTAGTGACCTTATAAATGGACATATGGACTTATGTTCAAATATGAAACATAACGCAGGATATTCAATATTCTCTAATAGGATTTAGAGAAAGAGCAAAGTAATAATGTCCTGCTATTGTTGTGGGTGGATGATAGCATCCAACAAAAACTTGCACAAGATTTGCACCGAGCACTGCATAAGACAAGGTCTGAACTCTTCGCTCTTATTTAAACATATCCAGACATATTATCTACAAATTAAATAAGATCAGGGGAAAAAATAACTTCGGCATGTCAAAACAATCCCACCTGAATGTATTGGATTACCGTTGGATTGTTGGATTTGTTTTCCTGAACTGATGAAAAATTATTGTATAGAAACACAACCATTAATCATTTTCTTGAATAATACTGGTGCTATGGCCACACTAACAGTAGTCACTTCCAGGGTCCCAGGGTGGTCTGGTGGTGACAATCACAAATGGATTATTGTTGCCACCTGGATCGAAGTCATTATGAGAGCACCTGCCAGCCATTGACTTAAACTCTGAAAATTGTCTGTTGAGACTGAGCATCTGAGAGTGATGGATGCTCCAGCAAGACCTTCCTGTTAACCCTAACCCTATTTCTTGGCTCTTTTTACTAGAAAGAGCAACTTAACAATAAAAACAAACAATACGATATTTGAAAAAAGTATCTGTACTTATACCATTTTCGATACCACAAGGAAAAACTGCAACAATGTTGGGTTTTATTTAGCTTTTTTCTTTAAGAAGATCAGAACATGAAAATGTTTCCGTATGAAGAATATCAAGACAATAAAGGGCAAAAAAAAAACTCCATTATATTTTCCAGAAGAAAAAAAAAAACATTTAAAAGCTTTTTAAAAGATTAAATTAAAAGAAAAGTACTCTGTATTCCAAATCAATTATGTATGTAAAGAGGCATTTTTTTTTCTTTTCTTCCAAAAAGCAGGTAATGTGGTAAAAGGACTGGAGTGAGTTTTCACTGCAGATTGTTGGTTCTCAGCTTCCTTCTGGTGCTTTAAAATAAATATACACTTTTAAAAACATTTTTGCAATTGTTTTTATTATTAGATCAAGTCTTAATTATTAAGCCTACTTCTTAAAGATTTATTAATCTCCTGTTGGTAAAGTGTGGTAGGAATCTGACTACATTTTTAATTGAGAATATGTGCTCTTTACTCCACATATGAATAAACACTGTTACTTGTTACATGTGATTGTGCACCACAAGACGGCATCTTTTCCTAAGCCGATTCATTTCTTGGTCGGATGAGGCAATATTACCATCTGCAGGGTGCTGAAACTACTGGATGCTATTTATGAGCTAAATCACGTGAATGTAGCAGTTGCACTTTTTTGCACATTTGAGTTTGACTGAGACTGACTTTTTGTTCCTTTTTTAAATTAATTTTGTTCTGCCATTTTTAAACATTGAGGTGTTACATTTCTTTTCTTTTTTAGGAAATAAAACTTCATAAATAAAGATGTTCTTGTTTTTACACATTTCTTGGTGTTTTTTGAGCCTAAAATTACTCAAGTATGGTTTTCAGGTACTTTTTACTCCTCTGCCAGATTCTTCACTGGATAGCTGTGTAACTTCACTGGATAGTTAAATGAAGAGCACAATTTAGATGTGGTCCCTAGTGGCCATTTAGACAAGGGAGGTGAGTTGTTGGACAATACAACCCAACGATGGATGGATCTCTGAAGACCCGTTGAGCTCCACCCATTCCACCCCAAGATCGAAACCACATCATGATTCAACCTCAAGCTGCAGCAAAAAGCCCCTCCAGTGTGGAGGAAGAGAGAGAAGGAGATTACAATCCCGATTCAGTTAAACAGTGTTAGAAACAGCACTCGTATAATGTAAATATCTCACCCTTTTATTCTCCAGATCTGGAAGCCAAACATGACATGTAAGCACTCTCTCACTCCGGATCTCTTCAAAAATAGATCATGTCACACTCCGGAATGTAAACTCAAACTAGGGAGCAAATTAGTCGGCCACAAATGATTGCTAAAAGTATGAAGTTTTCCACAAAAGCTCCCGATGGAGTGGTTGCCGAGGGCATGGAAATCAAACCCGCATGTGTTTTGAGTTGAGGAGCGGGAGGAGTGTGTTGCCGAAGTGTTACAGGTTCTCATCTCCTGGAAGAGGATGGAGAGGAATTACGGGATGGGTAAACTTATGACTATATCGACTTTGTGCAAATACCATCAAATCCAAAAATTCCGTCAATGAGACATGTTTTTCCAAACAAAAGGATTTAAATAATAATACGCCAACCACGCCAGATCAATCCGAGCCGTTTATTTGCTCTCAACAACATCCATTTAACTCATCACCCTGAATGTTTCTACTTGGACAGTGTTTGGCAGAGTTTTCTTCTGACTTAGAAAGCGAAGGTCTCCGCATGTTGTGGAAACATTCAAGCAGGTGTTTTGGAAATTGGAAAGCAGACTTTATCAGACATTGCTGTACAAAAACATGTTTAAACAGTAATAGTGATTTGTACTCTCTCCAATCTGGACTTCAAAATTGGCCTGCAGGATGAAAATGTGGCATGCATATTGGGTTCACGTCTACGTTCTTGCACCGTTTACTGATTTCGGGCCAACACAATGTGCACAGAAATAAACAATTCGTTCTGAATTCATTCTTACCGAATTCCTCTCGTACAATGTGTGGCTGCAATCAGGGTGTAGTTTACTCTTGTTCATTTAAAAGTTCAAACTCAAGAAAGCCAGTGATTGAGTAAACATAAACCTTGACTGTGCAAGGTACCATATGTGTGAATTTGACACTTCCTTCGGAACCCAACATGCAGTACAGTGCCACAGTGAATGCGGAGTGGTTCCTGTCAGGTTATAGTAACACTGCCTTTAAGGTCAATTATGGGAAATGTTTAGGAAGTTCCCTGAATGCTAACACATGCAGCGGTATAATGGCTACAGTATGAGGTCCTTACAGACTTGCTCTGTACACAATATAGTCCAAACTCAAGCTGATGACTGTTTAGAGCAACCCATTTCCTCCTAAAAACAGCTATCTGCCTCACAAGGTATATTTATGTACATAATAAAGTGTTCTACTTCTGTGGGATGATGTGTTCCTCTACCATCATTTCCAACTGGTAATTCTGCACAGAACACCAAGTACCCGATTATGTACGAGCGCTACAAATATTCTCTCATGAGTAGATTCAGACTGGCATGTTCCCGAAGCTCTCTTCTCCAGAGACGCCATGATATGACCTGTTGGAACTTTGATGAAAACCCCGCAAGCCAAGTCTAAGATCGGATGTTGGAGGAATTTGCAAAGACTGTTGCATGATGGCGTGAGGAATCATTTTTAATTGCATGAATATTATTTCGGTTTGGGCAAATGTTCCTACAATAATAAATCAAACATGTGATTACACACTAATACTTGCTCATGTATCAAAGTGGGGTCCAACCATTGACAAACAATATCTTGCCTCCCCCAATCCCACTTACCCTAACCCGCTAAAAGATATTCCCCTGCCCCACGTCCATTAGTCTAGCCTCAACAAGCTCCATTCTAACTTCATCCCTAAAATATTGTATTGGCTTTCAAAGACCCTTCTAAGTTGTGGTCTTCAGCCGAATGTACCCACAAGATTCCGTAGGGGCCCAATGTAGTACAAAAACTTTGCATGTAGGGCCTTACTTTGAGCTGAATGTNAAAATTTGCCAACGGTTTGTAAAAATTAGAGCTTGACTGTGTATGGAGTTTGTATAGGAGTGTACATGTCTATTGACTGTATATACTGTATATATAATTTATGAATTTGTTCATGGCCGTAATATTGTACCAGTATGCTGATGACGCAAAATGCTACTGTATAATTATAACAAATAATCAAATAATCAAATAATAATTAAACATTTTTCATCTTTTATATTTTATTAATATTTTATCATTGTGTGTTTTACTCTTTTCATCTTAACTAATTTAAAATAGTATACTGATATATTATTTTTTCAAGATGTTAAACAATTTGAAATGAGTATTATTCACTATTAATAATAGTAAACATAGTAGCAATATAGCAAAAAATGTATAAATAAAATAATGAGGTTGAGGTGGGAAAAAACAGTAAAACACAAAATGAATAAATGAAACTTTTAAATAATAATAAAAAATAATAATAAAATAACGCCATTTAAAAAAAATGAACTATAATAAAAGAGTTTCTAGAAATCAATGGTCCTGTGATCTGCTCCTAAGAAAACAGCAATAATATCAGGATCTTACTCTGGTAATTGAGGAGGGAACTCAGGCGTCTATTAACCCTGTCAGATATGATTAATGTGGATGCATCGCCCTAAAGTTCACCCCGTGTGTGACGGACAGGCCTGATGTGATTGGTCACAGCTCTGGTAGCGAGTGACGGTGATTCGCTGACATGGCGGTGAGGTGTGTGGTTTGGATGGCGATTTGATTACATGTGTAACACAGAGGGAAAAACCACTCAACAACGAAACGAGAACCGCACTGCTACTCTCCGAAAGCAGCAGAGAGGAACATGGGAGTATGAAAAGCCACAGCAGGAGATGCCGGCCAGCTCTGCGAATCAAAGAAAGAGTGTGGAGGGATGTGTTTGTGAATGACATGAACTGAATTCTCCTTCCTGTCATCAAAACGAGTCCGATTGAATGCACCACGCATGAACCTGGCTTTAAAAAAATGGCATAAACACATCTGTGTTCAATTGGAAGCACTTAATCTTTAAAATCCTGACAGTTGCTCTACTATTAAAATCATAATTCATTCTGTATTACATAGTGCTGGACAATATGCTGATATGTTTGCAAACCAAACAATCTCACCGTCCTTTTCAGGCATGCTTTAATGAAACTTTCTGAGAACCACTGTTCTGAAACCTTTTCCCATTACAATAATTTTGCGTAAAGGGGCAGTTTCCCTAAAGGACAGCTTAAATCATTCTCTCGCTGAAGGGTGGATCACTCGTCGGTAACTTATTTGTGAGAAACTTACTGACTTCCTCTTTTGGTTTCACAAATCATAGAAATATGAGGTCAAACGGGTGTCATTCCAGTAACATCTGTCATAAAACACAATCTATTACACTTTTGACTTTAATCGCATGGTTTATCGAAAGATCACCACTCATAGGAGTTCACACTTTTATCTAACTTCAACGAGATGAAAATTTCAATATGTGTTATTTATAGACTATCCCAACTCTCCACCCATCAACAGTAGTTTAAACGATCTGAAAATCCCTTCGAGAAGTCAGAACGTCTTCTGACCTGACAGTGAAGAGGCAGCAGATAAGGTCTCGGACCCTCGCAAAGGGCCAATGAAAACAAACGTTGAATTCCCCCGCCTGTCCTGTGCTCGGACTGGGACTTTCACTATTCTGTTTGGCTTGATTGCTCGCCATGGCACGCAGCATAAGATTAAAAAATAGTTGATTGCTCAAATCCAAGCCAGACAGAGTCATAATTAATTGCGTATAAAAACATTCACCTGCCAAGTCCCGTAGAACAAGAACCTTTAGAATATCCAGCATCATAAGCCAGGAATTTACATAAAATATGGTGGCTAGCTTTATCTTTATCCTGATAGGGGTCTAACAAGCTTCACTGCCCAGAGTTGCGAGAACTCTGTGTGTTCAGAACAGACTGAGAAGTTTGCAGAGCATTCAAAATGAAGCAAGTTGCTCTATCCCGGTCCCTATTTAACACATAATTAAATATCAGTGAGAGGGAATGAAACAAGATTCAACTCCTCACACAAACACACACCTGCACACTTCAAAAGTATTACATGTGATTTTTACGAACAGATAAAAATAGGCATATATTCTGCCCATGACCAGGCCAGTGCGTGTTTTGTTCCTAAAGGCGGTGATTGTGCAGAATTCCAGGCCTGTGTTGGTTCATAAAAACAGTGGGACGCAGGGAACAAGGACTCTTGTGGCCTCAGAAGAACTCTGAACAAGATGATGATGTCATCAGTGATGCGTGCATAAGTGTGAGGTACTGCAAAAAAGGTTCTGTTCAATGCTATTGGTCTCATTCTCTTTCACACAAATGCAATGGGAATTTGTATTGTAGATTACAAATATATTGACAATATAGAGAAACAATGATGTTTTTGAGTAACATTTCCCAAAGCAAACTACTTTGATAGCAGTACTTTAGTTGGTTTCATTTCAGGCGACTTGCATTGCATTTACTCCTGGTGTTTGACCTTTGCGTTGCCAGCTTCACTTATTTATTGCTTATTTACAGCTATTCACATAAGTACTGAGCGGAAATAATTGTGGACCAAACACAAATGAATTTTTGTAATATCTGAAGTTCATGCTATTCAATTTCAGTGAACCTAATTACAAAGACAAAGTGCAAACAAAGCAGTCTAACCTTCGTCTGACTCCATAAAATGGCAGAAACAAGTTTAATAACAGCGTTAAATGACCTTCAGGTTCATGCAAAACAGAATGGAGAACCACTGTGCCCTATGAAATATAAACTGTCAGCGGTTATCAGATCCAGAGCAGCTGTGCAAAAGAAAGAAACAGTATGAGACAAAGAGAAGAATATAGAGAGAGACACTGACCTGAAAAAAGGAATGTATGTGGCATTAAATAATGGTTATAATTACGACAATAAATTCCATATGCAGGTCTCTTTCAAAACAGTGATAATCCAGTCCAATTAATCAGATTAAAAATTCAGATAAAAGTGCATTTATGGCTGTTTACATTTTTACACTCGCAAGGAGCAACTAACCACAATTGTCTTGTGAAATTTACGGCTTTAATAACAGATGATGAAGTGTAACAAAAAGGGAGTAACAAAAGAAGAGGTATGTGACTTTTTTTTGTTACTTTTTTTTTTTTTTTTTACGTTTGTGCAACACTTTAATGCACAGTTGCCAAGATTACAGACAATGCAAAGTTGTGTGTTGTATTTGGAAAACACCTTTCATTTTTCCCAAACCCAATCCGCTGCCAGTGAATGCATAGGGCTGCTTTGGTCTCCACAATCTCTCTCTCCTTTATCTGATAACAGATTAAGAGATGAAGCACTATCGTTTGGACCGCGAATCAATCCTATGAGCTTCAGGTAAATCTCGGCTGCTTTATTGGTGATTGCTGGGTGGCGTCACAAAACATCCACATGCAATTTGAAATGTGCAGCTGCTTGTCAGGATTAATAAGAAAAGATATCAGAAAGAAAATGTGGGAGACAGAATAGAAGGAATCCAACATGGGTTTAAATGTAATTTAAAGACACTTTTTAACCTGTGTTGCCAGATTGTATTTTATCTGAATCAGACACCAAGAAACCAGATGAAACATTGAAAAGAGAAATGTTGACTTTGCAATTCATTAAATTTTTTTTTTACGCCATTCTGCTATTCTACATTCATGCTTTGGTTTTAACAGCCACATTCATATTTTAGATTTGTTCATTTTAATATTCCCATATATTATCAAGTTACATTTAACTTATGCTCTGAATTAAACCTACTTTCACATGGATTCAAACACTTTACTGACACAACTACAGGAAAGCTACTGTAACACAGTCGATAACTCTGATTGTAAATATGCAGTTCTGAACTATGCACACAAAATCACATTTCCCACATGAAAATACCAGACACTTCTTCTGACATGTTACTGAGAAACATTCAACGTGTTCAGTCGTGCATGTTTCGATAACACAAAAGAACGATGTTTCGAGTCTCGCATAGTGACGGCATGAATTGGTGTGTTTGTTATTACAGGATATGGCTGCTGACTTTAAGCGTCGACCTGTGTCAATAGACACGGCACACACACCAGCCGAATGACCTCCATTAATCAAGGTGACCACCATACTGGCAATGCCAACAGACTAAAAATAATGGAACATCTATATTTAGAAGGAAAAAAACTAGAAATATTTCCTCGAGCTTTGATGACATGTTCGTCTCCACGATGCAAATAAAGTCAACATTGAACTGTACATGATTGACGCAACGTCTAATGACTCTCAACCAGAAGTTTCCTAACTGTAATATTCACATCTATTTAAACAATGTTAAGACTCTGACAGCGTAAGTGTGCAGTCCTGGGGCAATATCACCAAGGCCAACAGGAAGATAACACAACGGCTCATTGTTGCGAGCAGAACAGAAGTTGTACTGTGGTTACGTTGTTTCACTTCAAAAGAATTCGGTGTCGAAAGAGTTGCGTCCAATTAAGAAACACCAGCAGCTTTCACTGGGTGTTGTTTCAGGGCTCAGCTGTGTTTCTGTTGGCCTGCCCGTCCAAGGTATGATGGGATGAAATGTTCCTGCTGTGAATGTGAGATATTTGCACAAACAAGTGTGCACAGGTTAGAGCAGTAGGGCAGCTCTTAAGAAGTGCAGTCCACTGGGGGAATTGAATGACAAAGTCGATCTGAATTTACACAGAAGTCTTGCCAGGGATGGGTTCACACCATCAAATCAGGCTTTGATGACCTTTAGCTGATCCTGGACATCCTGCTGTCAAAAGAGCGAGGAACGATCAAAGTTCAAGACGGAGATAATGAGGAATAACAGTTGCGTTTGTTATTGGGAATATTAAGCACCTTGGATTGTGAGAGCTTGGCATACAAAAGTGCTGGATGAACGTTAGCACGTTAGCTCATCGCAGCAAACAGAATTCTAGATGTCGATGGGGTAGTTCAGCCAAAAGCAACAACTCCACTGTAAACAGTTAGTTGGAGTAAATAGCGCTTAAGGGATTTCATTGATATTATTCAATAGAATAAAATAAATCATTGATTTAATATCTTCTATAAACGAGATTCGAGTAAATTAGTCATGTAACAGTCTCACGATTGAGATTTGTCAAGATTGCAAAACATTTGACTATTTTTTGCTTGTACGAGTCAGTTGGACGTAATTATTATGTTTAGTTACAACGTTTATAACAATAATGTTTTCTTTTTTGCCTAATAGTCTTGTACTTTTAGGATGTTTAGATTGCTCCATCCTAATTGCACTAGAAAAAGATTGTACTAATTTCAGTAACTTAGAACATTTGCTTACGGAAAACGTAGCAAACCGAAACCTATTATCACTGAGGTCATCTTCTATCATTGAGACGTTGTTTTCATTATAATATTTTCTTGCCTCCAACAAGGAATGAGCTGTGAGTAAATTTGGATTCTGTTCAAATGAATGATTGACAGGGTTGCCGTTGTACACCACACCTCCTTCTTATCTGTGTCTTTAACCTGTGTCTTAACGTCTTAATTTAAGCAAAACAGATGACTTATCGAGAGATTAATTGAACAAGTTTAAAAAATGATAGCACATGGTGCAAAAAATGTAAAACTATTGCAACGAGAATATGATAAACATTACTTTAAGATGATTACTATATTAAAATAATATACTGTGCTGTTTAAGTATGCAAACATTTCCACATTTTTTAAACAGTCATGAATCAAGCAGGTTTTTAAGTCTCTTGTTTAGCATGACGCTTAGAAGTGGACAAAAATGCCTGGAAGGGCACAACATGGTTCAAATCCATAGCTTTTGGTTTCTTGGACATTTGAGCCAGACCAATTTTATGTGCACACCACCCAGTTATGTACACACAAACCTTGCAGGTTCAACATTCACACTTATACTGGAAGCTATGGCAAATTTCAACATCTGTTCAACAAAACATAGTCGTAAGTCGACAACTACCAGAAGTGAGGAGCATCACAGTACATAACTATAACGATAAACATGAATCTCAACAAAGCACTAGAGTAAGCAGCTTGTTATCACCATCAATTATACAAACCATTAATATCGACTTTTGAGACCAGAACAAACAATGTTCAAGATAGTGTCAAGGTCAACAACTGGAAACCCACCCAACAAGAGGAGATCGTGCAAACTAGTCTTCATCCTAACTCCACACAGAACGTCCTGGACCCGTCTTCAAGTCGTTGTGCCCAGCCCTATTACTAACAAACGTGAAATGTAAAATGCTTCTGACTGACCTCGGCCTGGCTTTAATAACAACACCAATCTGTTTTTACTAACTCTCGCCCTTACTCATCTATTCAAAATCGACTCCTTTCACATGCATATAGAGCCACCTCAGGGCATCAACTGTTTAGAAATGAACTCATCCTGATCTCACAGGGGAAGAGGAGCGCACTGTGCAGGACTTTATTGCTCTGGATAATATTGACTCAACTTTGAGCTCCTCAGCATCAGCCTGTAATGGTGTTTATCCAGGAGAGAGCTGAGGGGAATCTACACTCTCTGAAACACAGATTAAAGGCCAGAGTGGAGCATCAGTCCGCTCTGGTGTCTTATGGAAACATTACATGCATTCAAACATAAGCAGTTTCACCCCAAAATCAACTAGAAATCAGCGGGCAGAAAGTCTCATCACGATTCTCTCCATTCCATTCATTCCAGATGCAACCAATGAGCTCATCGATGTTTTCCGACTGAATTGCTAATACATGCAGGTGCGGGAAGTATTTTTCTATAGATGTGAGTCAACCTGTGGAGAAATCCACCGGCCAAGAAAAAGAACACGAGCTTGTGGAGGGTGTTTTGCCCGTAAACCGAATCACAAGAGTCCAGAATGATCGGATGAAAGAAAGGCACTGAAAGAATGTGCTGAAGTTTGCTTTCTTGGGAAATGCAAGAGGAATGTCATCTCCAACTAAATTCCTCTCTAATTTAAAGAGAATTTATAAATGCTAGGAACAGACAGTTTCATTTTTCATTCACAGTTTCATTCAGCAGTTTCATATTTTGCCAGCAATTTTCAAAATGATCTGGTTTCAACATTTACGTGATGCGTATGTCTAGGTCCATGATTCTTGACCTCAGATCTCGAAGCATCTACATGGTCCAAGTCCATTTGCTTCACGTGGGTGAGTTGATAGAGCGACCTTTGACCTCACAGCTGTGCTGCTGCAATCCCTCTTCATCCGAGTTCACAAAAGTCATACACACAAGAATCAGCAACCAGTATAATAATCTAACAAGTTATGCTGGAGATCGATAATAAATTGTATAAAAATGACAGGGGAAATTAAAATGTGCTAAACATTTAATTCCATGCTGAAGCATCATCATAATATTAATGGCATGAAAAGGCCTCACATATCTGTTCATCTTTCCATTTTATTTCTCATTTTAGGTTCACTGAGATCTGGTGCCAACTTTGGCAACTCTGGGTGTGAAGGTTGCAAATATACACGCCCTGAATTATTGGGCAACAAATTACAGAGCGGTGCACAGAGACACACATATTCACACTTTCACTCACATCAATGAGCAATTTCCACTATATTTCAGCTGCACGCATGTTCTAAATTTGAATTCAGTTCCTTTTTTGTCTTTGTCTTGCCTTTGGTAATTGTTTTTTGCCTGGTCAATCTTCTAATATTGGTACATGTTGTTTCATCTGTCTTTGCCTGTTTTACCTTCAATTCAATTTAATTCAATTCAAAAAACTTTATTCATCCCCAGGGGGAAATTGCTTTTTCGGTTACAGTTGCTCACACAAAAGAGAAATATAATAACAATAAAAGAAGCAAAAAAATAGAAATGTACATCTGCATAAAAATCTCGGTATAATACAAATAAGTAAAAGTGACTAACAATAAATAGTAGCGTGAAGATATTGCACATAACAAGAAAAATATACGGGTATGGGAATGCTCATAGAAAGTGAAAAGAAAAAGTGAAGAGAGGAGTTGTACAGTCTGATGTTCTTATACAGTCTTCACATGTTCTCTTATCTTAATCTCAGGTTTATTGTGTCTTCTTGTGTTATTTAACGCTGGCTATTTCTGTTTTCATGTCATTTTTGCATATACAGTAGCCTCCGCATAAGGACGCCAGTGGAACTTGCGAAATTTGTGCGTACTTAACCGGGAGGTGTGTATTTCACAATCAGTCTCAGATGTCAAGCAAAGCAACATTGTTTTTGGCGCAGAATGCCTTAAAATCATCTTGAAGTTAAAAAAAAAAACTTTTGACACAAAAGAGTT
>SOMO01000012.1:367158-396761 GCA_028128575.1 Paedocypris carbunculus | reverse complement strand
TTTAATGATGATGATGAGCAATGAGCAAGCCACTAGGTGAGAAAAACCAACATGGGCTTGATGTTTCCAGTATCTTCTGGCTGTCTTGCTTTAACAAAAATGTATATTTGGTGATTATAATGAGCGAAAATCAAATAAAATCTACATCTTTGGGTAGGGGGCAGACCATTTAAAATGTAAATCTACTTAATTGTTCAAAATGTTTCAAGCACGCACACACACACACGAACACCATGAAGAGCGTGACATACAAACTAGGAGCAGTGGGTAGCCTCCAGCCGTGGTGTTCGAGGAGCATGTGGGGGTCAGTGTTTGAATCAAGGACACTCGGTTGTGGAGCATACCGGACTGTTTAGGAAAAAGACATGTATTAACATAATATATTACCAGTACTGTATACATGGCACCCTTCACACCAGTGTGCTTCATAGTCCAAAAAATACAGTAGTTGTGCGATTGTTCCAACAAAAACCTTTCACTCTTTAAAATGCTGTTCTGATTAAAATGCATAATTGGAAAAAGTATTTAAAGCTGTAGAGTTTTATACAATTTTTATACAAGTCTCAAATGAGTTTATGAAAAACGACACTTTCAGCCAAGCAGAAAAGACACATTCATCCTTGGCGCTTCAACTTTAATTCCTCGCTTCTCTTTCTCTCTTTACATCGGTTTCCTGGGTGATGTCATACAGCGGATAGCTGAGTGATGGATGTGAGAGATAATGTGTATTAAGTATGTCCAGCTCCTTGGAAAACTGTAAGAGAGACAAGAAAATGGGAAGAGAAAAAAATGGAAAGCGAATGTTTGAACCACAGCCCAACAGGATGAGGAAAGTCCCTGCATAGCGTCAACACCAGCCCTCCTGAAATGGACCATGTCACTGTGGCTATACAAAACAAAGAACACCACAACATGGGAAAAGAGCAGAAAAAGCAGAGACTCCATCTCTGAGGCTGTCGCTTCTCATTTATTAGTCGTATCTCCGCTGAATGAGCGAAAGAAGAACTTAAAAGGCTGCTTTCTTTTTTTGAGATTTGTGCTGGCACAGGTCAAAGGTAAAATAAGTTTTCTCTGGTATTGGTTCTGTTTCCAATCACTTTAACTATAAAAAGGCAGAAGAGCGCTAGTTCTGGCACGTATGGATACACATGCCTGCCCAGCTAATCTTACAGGCCTTTTACACTTCTATACATACATGCAGCCATTACTAAAGAGTGTAATGCTGAGGTTTAATCACACTTAATAAATACAAGCAGTTTGAGCCAACAGATTTACAATTTACCCTTCATGGGAATACAGTTTGTCAGAGAACAAATGCTAAATTTCCATCGACTCAACAAAAAAAAGCCAGTTTCTTTCTAGACGTTTCACAGAAAAAGAACCATTAGGGGATTTATTTAAAAGGTATTTTGCTTGAAAAATAGATTTGTTCCTTAAGTCAAACTGAAACTGAAACTGTTGACGGACGAATCCTATATCCTTTGCTACAGTCAAAGATAAAACCTACAACAGATTATCAGCAACAGGTTATTTAGTCCCAATAGATTAAAACGTTACAATAACCATTATAATAAAGAAACTACACAATAGTTATGAAACAATCCAGAACAACAAACCACAAGAGAATCCCGTAAAAATCCACTATTATCTTACAATATACATATATTGCAACGATAAACAGCCAAGTTGGACGGACATTGGGGTGTAAACCAGTGACAGTTTCCTCCACATTATGTCATTTTAAGCCAGAAACATTTGGTTTGAGAAGCACAAGAGCACTAGAAGTTAATCCAAACAGCTTTCTCATTCACAAATGTGTCTCGACGTAACGTAGACGAATGTCCAAGTACAGCTGACATAACACTTCACCTAAAATCAAGCACTTAAGTTGCCTTCTTTATTTATAATGATAAAAACCAATTCCAGGAATATCAACAGCACAGTTGGTGTTGATCTCATCGTAACCTAAATATCTGGACACTTTAGTAAGGCGTACGGTCCGTATGCTGACTGTGAGAAACCGTGTGAAACACTCAAGCCAAGAGCGTAATCCTCTGGGTGAATGACTCCTCCGTCTGCATTCAACCATGGCCTGGATTCAGACAGTGACCAATGATTCAGATCCAGGAGTACAACAAGCATAACGTGAACATAAATGCATTCAGTCTACCCGCCTTACCCACCAACTGACCCTCACTTACACTTCCTAAATACCATCTGGATTAACAGTTGGTGATGGTGAGATTTCCATCACAATGCTCTACACAACGACATGAGACTGAAGCGTGCGTGTTTGCACGAAGTCTGGAGCTTTAAGACTCTCAATCAATGTTTTATTTTGCACACTGTGTAAAACGTCCCCTTGCTGTAATTCAGACCTGTTTGGCGTACGCTAAACTAGCTACTCGGCTTGGAGACGACGCCCCACGTGTTTTTCCCGTGGCCAGTTGGCAGAGCCGTGGTGATGGGGAGGAGGGAACCTGCTCTTAAATAGTCCCTGATCACAAAGTTGCTTTTTACTGCGAGGTTGGATGTCGTTCAGTGTTGAAGCAGCAGCCTAGAAATGTACCCACGATGGTTTTGGAACGTTCCCAACGCACCTGCAAACTCCCTTGTGGGCTTCGCTTCGTACTCCCTAACTGTGTTTAAGAACTATGAGATCATTAACTGGACAAGTCTGAGTTGTTAAAGGACAGCAAGGCATGTTCTGCTGATTGTAATATCTGCCAGAGATAGGGCGAGGATACAGAACGAGGAAAGATTCCGGTCTACCGGATTTGTTTTCCAGCGTTAGGAACAGACATAAAACGCAGCAACGTTGTGGTTCTAACGCCTGCAGTGAATCTTTTGAGCAGATGGTAATTGCAATATTTACTTAAATAACAAACAGCTGTCTCATTAACAAAGACGTAAGAAATGTGCAAATCTCTGGCAAGGTCTTGTGTACCATGGCAGCCTCACGCAATGACCGCATCATTTACATGACATAAAAGTTATCAGTAGCAGACATTGTTTTATTGCTGTGATATCCAGAGGCTTTGGAGAAAAAGCAGATGTGTATTTACTAAATGTTGCAGCTGAAGCAAACACAATAAAAGCACCCGTGACTATAAGCACCTTAATTGTTTCATGCACAAAATGAAAATTCCTTTAATTGATAAACCTTTCATTCTAGATGTTCCAACCTTCCAGAAACCTAAAATTTCTAGCTAACAACGTAAACCTAACTTGTGACTAATCCATATATTTCACTTTGATGTTGTTTTTGATTTAATAATAGATAATACATTGTGTGGCGATCTGCTCTTTTGCATGTTAGAAACCATATCAGTTGGTGTTTAGTTGGTGTAGCCGATTAATATTCCACTTATTTGGGACAGATTTTCACCTTACTGGGTCAAAGAATAAGAGAGAATTTTAAAAAGAAGTCACCCGTGAACCACTGAACCACAAGTCTGTGAATATGAAGCCCAGTGCTCGGTTTAATCAGAATAGAATTTTCCGGTACTTGCAAGAACCAATCTAACTGGTCGGGAAATCAGTATTGGTCCGTATTGACTTAGTCATTAATTTGTGGACATCCAAATTTTGTAAAAATTGAGTGAAGAAACTATTTTTCCTTTTATTTCAAGTTGATGTTGTGCAGTGTAACATCTGTAATCAGTGTTAAACGTTTTGGTAGATTATTGGTACTTATCTAAGAAATACATTTACAGAACTAACGATTTATTTGGTGATGATGAACATAAATTGTATAGTTGTTGAGAAACTGAGAAACGTTATTGATGGGATTGCTTGGATAGATTTGTTTCAGAAGTTCAAATAAAGACAAAGCTTTTAAAATTCTATCACTTGCAGCTTTCTCAACCCATGTTATAATTACCATTTTAGTTTCTTTATATATCACAACTGGGTTTACATTTTTAAGAACGGCCTCTTCCAAGAGGTAGTCACTTCTTGGTGGCTTCTCAGTGGTGACCCTTTGACTTTCAGGCGCCACAAACTAGCTCATCGATGCTGCTCTGTGGAAAAATGCTTTAACACAACAGTTAATTACGTTCTCACATTCTCTGAGGCTTTTGTTCGTTTTGGACTCAGATTTATGTCACATTTCTGCACAGGGTTGCCAGTGTTTTTTCATGACTATATGGTAGAAACCACCAGGACAAATACCCACCTTTGAGGTAATTGTTGGTGTTGGATGGCAAAGACCGTCAGAAATGGTTTACGGGATTATGAAGTAGCCTACAGCGTAGTGTTGCTAGCTTTGGATGCTCTGCTGGGCCTTAACATAATATACTTTGTCCTTTCCAAATGCACGAACGGACAAAAAATATCTTTATTTTGTAATAATAATGATCAAAATGATTGAAGAGTTTGAAACTGTTACAGAAAATAAAAATGAAAGCAAACATCCAACTTCAAGAAGACAGAAGAGCAGTGATAATACAGAAAAGGGGTGAACCGGTTAAACAGTGATTATGTTACTGAGTGTGTGTGTGTGTCCGCTAAGCAGGTGACTCACATGGGAAAGAAATCAGTGCTGGCCTACCCCAAGCACAGGCTGAAAGCCAGGATGGTGTAACATAATTCTCTTCCCTTCTTTCTTAGTTTATAATAAGAAAAAATAATTGCAAAGCATTAACGACGGTGTTCACCTTAAAAGATACTTTGAATGAGTAAAACCTAAGCATAGAGTTTGCAGTATTTGTTGCGTCAAAAAACAAATAAATAGGGTTCAGAATTGCTATAATTGTGGACTAAAGTGACTTGAATCGTCTATGTGTGTTTAGAAAAAACTGGAGAGTGAGAAGAAAGATGTAGTTGGAAAGTGGCGAGAGAAGTCAAGAGATGTACTTCTGCGGTGAAAGAGGAATTGTTCCCACTTTCCTGCTTCTGTCTTCCAGAAATATAGACCATTATAAGCAACTTTACGAAGGTTTTGAGCTAAAGACGTAATTCTCAGGGAGGGTTTACGGATGCACTTCACATTGTTTCTCCTCCTGGGAAGGATCATGCTTTTCATCTGTTTGACAGAAGGCTTGACCTTTTTTCAGGTCAGAACAGAAAAGGGCAGATGTTTGGAGGTCTCAGGAAGACCCAGAGCAGTCCATAACTGCTTGAGTTTAGGTTCCTGGACTAAAACATCCTGTCACAAAAAAATTAAAATACACTTCTACGAACGTTTGGTGTGAATCAGTAAACCAGAACCAGTATTTCTATGAAATACCAACTTTGATGATAGAATGGTTGCTTTGGTTGAACATTTGAAGTATTATGCTTCAAAATAAACATTAGTGTCCACATTCCAGTCATCTTTTATTGCCCAATTTGTTCTATCCCCTCTGTGGGCATCCAGTATGACCATTGACCCTAAGCACTGTTTACTAGGCATGTGCAAATCCACTACTTGACACAAGGTGTCCAGGAAAAAACTCATGATTGTACCAGATTCAAGTGGTTTGCAGAGTCCATGTCATCTCTAAATATATTAGATGTTGACCATAGCATCTCTAAATCTATGTACTTATTTTATAAATACTGATATAACATATACAGTATAAACTCCTATAGTAATCTTCCGTTTACTCTTAATGATCCATTAACTAGTGTGTATTTTACATTATTCTGCTCAACACAGTCTGGGTTTGCAATATAGAAGCATAATTTAAAAAAAATACCAGTGATAATTATTAAAATTGCTGAAAAAAAAACCCTTGCGCTTATTGTTGCTGCTGGTTTCATAAGAATTGAATTGAATTGAATTGAAAAATCCTTTATTAGTCCCACAGCGGGGAAATTTCACGTCACAACAGCAACAACAAATCCGGACAATAAATAAACAAACATCACCATAACGCACTGCACACATCATAACAAACAAACAAACACAGACCATAAATGAACAAGTAGCCCGTCATAAGCACAGTTCCAATTACCAGCTCAAATTTAAATTCAAATTGTAGAGTCTAATCGCAGCAGGCAGGAAAGATCTGCGATATCTCTCCTTCACACAGCGGGGGTGAATCAGTCTGCCACTGAAGCTGCTCTCCAGAGCAGACAGTGAGTCCACCAGTGGGTGAGAGTCCAGATGATAGTTTATCCAGGACCCTTCTCTCACCCACCTCCTGCACTGTGTCCAGAGTGCAGCCCAGGACAGAGCTGGACGTTTTGATGATCCTGTCCAGTCTCTTCCTTTCTTTGCCTGAGATGCTGCTGGTCCAGCAGACCACACCGTACAGGATTGCTGATGCCACCACAGAGTCATAGAAGATCTTCAGGAGTGATCCTCTCACTCCAAAAGACCGCAGTCTCCTCAGGAGGTAGAGACATAAGAGACATAATATGTAGAATAATATCATGTAACAGAAGAAAATATTAATTAACTATAAACTCACCTTGTAGGGTTCACGCATTTGTTTAAGATTTAACATGCTTGTTTTTTGGATTGTCATAACTAGACCTCTATTGGTTGAGCTGGTGTTTACAACACAAAGGTTATGGGTTTTATTGTAAAAAAAACTTTTTGTGAAGTTGTTTTAATGTTTGACTGCTTTGCCGTTTAAGAAAGAGCATCTGCTAAATGCATAAATGTAAACGTGAAGCTAAAAAAGCTAAGCTGTTCTTCTTCTGTTAAAGTTCATAAAGCCTCATTAATGAAGTTAATGGTGTGGGATATGGCAACTCTTTCATTGCCTCACACCAGACACCAATAAACCAATGGCCACTGTCCCACATATGCCTTATAGAGCAACACTTAATGTAGCAGAAATGAGTAAAAAGGAAGTGAGCAACAACAAAAAAAGTAAAGCGATTAATGATAGTGAAAATTCTGCAGGGATGGATGTTGTCATAGGTCAAAGTCTCCAGTAAGACGACACCTATAACCTTTCATCAGCGTGAACCAGAGTCCAAAAAGATGCTCCATGAGGAAAGAGGATTCATTAGCTTCTGTTTGGGAGATAGTTTCCATGGAGTCAACGTCAGAACTGAAAGGGGAGGATGATCATCAGCCTAAGAGATATGCACCAGGCAGAGAGACAGAATGTTTAGTTTCATTAAAAAGACATTTGTTTAATTCTAGAAGGATTAACATGAAGAATAATGCTCTGAAACGCTAATAAATGAAAAGAAGAGTTTGTGAAATTACCCTAAAGATTGGGGCTGAACAGGAAAACGATTGTCATCCGAGACCAGTCAAAGTTTTTGGACTGTGGATGAAACTGAAGATTTAATGATGGCTAATGAGGCTTTGAGAACAGTTGTTTTTTTCTGATCTGATCAACCATGTTAAACCGACTCATCTTTCACTCATTAACATCCGTTCCCAAGAACTAATGGATCAACTAACTGAGAACCACTGTTTAATTTTTTACCATCTTTGTTTAATTTAAATGCCAAAAAAAAGTTACAATTGACTGGAGGTGTAAAGAGTATCTGAAGTACACTTTAGTAAAAGCCATCATCAATTCCAAGAAGACTTGAGTAAACAAGTAAAAAAAGTATACAATTTAAAAATAACAAGTATTTTACTCCAAGAAAAAAACCCACCAAGAAATGTGAAAAACAAGAAACTCTTTATTTAAGTGGCTATATTTCCTAATTTAGAATTGAAATTTAACACCTCAATGTTTCAAAATAGCAGAACAATATAAAAAAGGAACAAAAAGTCAGTCTCAGTTAAACTCAAATTTTCAAAAGAGTGAAACCACTAATACACGTTCACGTGTTTTAGGTCATAAATATCATCTAGTACCTTCCGTTTTATATGATAAATAAGTTTCTTATAGTGCCAGTATAAAGCAGCCAAAATACTCAAGTAACAAAGTTCATTTACTCAAGTCAAGTACTTTCCACCACTGCTAACAGTTCATCTAAACAAAAAAAAACTTTGGATAGAAATGCCACTGGTAACAATTATGCTCTACTTCAAGACAGATTGGTTTAGCTACTTTAGGAGAAACTGATTTTTTTTAGCTATTTAAAGATTCCAAGAATAAAATCCAGTAGAACATCACTGTAGGCCAGTATAAGGAACTCTCCTCTCGTAACCCATGCAGCCGTTTCCTGCCTTAGACTGAAAATAACGCAGGTAAATCAGATTCAGCTCCAGCTCTGTTCCCTAAAGCCTCATATCCAAGCTACAGCTTTTCTTATGCTTTTGAAGCTTTACGAGTGCACAACTTGTAACACGCATTACCTTTACACAGGATGGCCAGCACCTCCCCAGAGAAGGAGGCCAGAGACTCGGAACCAAAGCTGCTCGTAATGGACCCTCTGGCTAAATCTCTGAGATTCACCGGAGGTGAACGTGTTAGAGATGCGGAACCGCACAGGCTGTAAGCACAAAAGGGCTGAGGTAAGAAAGATGTCAGGGCGACTCCCCAAAGATAAAATGTTCAGGAAGCAGAGACTAAAAAAAGCCATTGTGGGCGGCGGGGTGAGGTGAAAAATCGCTGGATGTGAATAATTTGCAGCAATGCTTCAGGATCGAATGGGAAATGCGGCCAAAAGTGCAATTTCCATCCCTGGTGTAAAGCTGAACGATTAAGACTGTAAAGGTTTTGCAAGAGCCAAAGTGGATTTTGAATAAAACAAAGAAGGGTCCTTGTCAATGGCAAAAAAGGTCCAAAGTGAAGTTCAACAGCCTGTCAAACTTCAACATGTTCAACATGTCAAAAGTTGAGTACAACGGCTAAAAAGAAAACACAGACTCATGAACTCTCCCCGGTTCAAGCTTGAAACATCTTAAACAATACATACCAAACAAATAAAGAGACCAAGATTTTTTTTATACAGTAACCACACTAAATACATTTGTAGAAACCATATAGTGGTTGATTTTCCAAAACAATGACAACTCTGGAATTTGCTTAAAGGGTAATCTAAGGTCAAACCTCCAACAGTACAAAAACCATCAAGACGTGCTTCTGTGTGGGTTTCAGAGACCACCTCTGCTTGCTCATGTCTGGTCCTACTATTATCGTAGGCTCAGACGACCTCCAAACCAAATCCAAAATAGAAATGCAACTGGAAACTCACCTGAAAAAAACAAGTGACATTTCCTTATTTAAAATACATAGACTACAGTTCAGACTTTACCAGTGGTGCATCCACAGGGCTTCTTCTGAAGGCCTAAAAAATATATGTTTCATGAACAGGTGCTAGTTATAGTTTGTCCATAGAAAAGATATGATTATAAGCAGTTATAAGTCTTGTTTTTTTTTTTTTTTTTAATAATTCAACCAATCACATTTCAGCTATCATTTCCTGCTATGCAAGTTAAAGTCAAAGCAGCAGGCTCAGACTCCTTCAAGATGGCTTTTGTAAGTTCTCCATGAAACGCGATGGCACTTTGTCTTCACCCACTAAGATTTTGAACTTGAGCATTCTTGAAGTCTTTGGCAACATCACCATATTCAGACCAGTTAATTGAGCACAAGTTCGACTTTCAGCATTAGTTTCCATGACAATAGAAAGCGACTTTGTAATGCAACTGAAAGTGCACAGAATAATCTTTTTGACAATCAAGGAATTGAACAGTATTTGAGTAAAAGAGAGGAGAAAGGAGGAGGATTTTGGCAAGTTAAATGTTTTCTTGAGTAAGAATTTTCTAATATTGTCAGTTTATAGTTTATTTTTGATGTTTGTGGTAGCTGTTTGTACATAGGCAGGACAAAATCTTTGCATTTTAAAGGAACACCCAAGTGACTAGTTCTTAAGTTTTCCTGTACTGGTGAATCTAGTTGCATCTGGCATGTGTAGCATCAGTAGAAGGAAATTTAATAAAGAGGTTTATTGTGGCTTCAGGAGTTTCTATATTCGAGGCAGTGGCTCTTTATACTATCTTCGTGCATGTTAAGACAATTTCTATACCTATACATTCGTTTTTGAGGTGCATGATTCTGACACCAATGAAGGCCTCATGTGAGATGTACAGCACACCACTAGATCTAACAAAGCCTTTATTCCCATCAATCATCGTTTGTGTTCCGTAAATGTAGTATCAAAAGGTGGAACTGTTACAGTAAACCGCTACATTTAACAACACAAGCAGCAATCACTGTGGTTTATGACTTTGCTTACACTTGAAAGAAATAGAAACGAAAAATGACCCTCAAATGCCCCATAAGGGTGAGAAAGCCCAGAGCAGCGCAGCACCAGTAAATTGTCTTCAGCGGACACCTGTCGGACCTGCCGTAAACACTCACCGTGCCTCTGGCGCTCTATAAACTTACACCCCTGAAGTTTGGACAGTTTGTTTTAATTCTGATCGTTCTACTGCCTGTTAATTTAACCTGAGAAATGTGTTGAAAGAGAAGGAAGGCAACACTCAAGTTCAAACTTCTCGATGTTCTTCAGCCTTAATTAAGAACCCTCCACTTTTTCACAACGCACATTTTTAAGGAAATGCCGCAGCTGCGAGCTGAATAGNTCACAACGCACATTTTTAAGCAAATGCTGCAGCTGCGAGCTGAATAGGCAATATGAGATGGCTACTAAAAATGAAAAAATAAGAAATAAAAAAAAAAAATTATTAATAGATTCTCCATATGGTTGCAATCAACCATCAAAATCCAAAGAAGGTCCGTTTTCCATTATCCAAATGCAGCAAGGCCGTGAGCGCTGGAGTGGAAACGGAGAGGACGCTTGGCTTTGAATGGGACGCCATGGCAGGCTGACATCCTCTCAGTACTCCGGGCTCATTTGGAGTGAACCGGTCCCTCTGTGGTAGCTACTACTGTGCAAGTTGAAACTGGAGTCAGGGAGAAAGCGTAAAAGAGCGAAAAAGGGTGAGCAAATGAACTGGTAATGCCTCCGCCAGCCTGGCAGATGAAAAGATGTTGGAAGTTTTATGGCTTCGCTTTGGTGTTGATTTACACTAAATGGGCGTCAAGGCCGTGTCATTACAGATTACAGGCTGAGAAGGTTTGAAGGCATGAACTGTACCAACTTGCGCCAAAGTTTAAGTCTAAACATTTCAGATTTTGAAAGGATTTGCTTCCCATAGATCTTACATAGCAACATGAAGAATTGAAGTAGGGCTTTCTTTCACGGCCGGGTCTAGTGTGCAGGCTTTACTCAAAAGATACTGACTAGCAGCTAAGTACGGGACACGACTGAGGTGAAATCAGTTATTTAATCAGTCACAAAAAATGCAAAGGCATCACATGAAAGATTTGCCTTCAGTGCGAGAGCTATAAAAAGAGAGCAGAGGAATTCATGAGCTAGAGAAAGGGTGACACCGCTGTAATGAGAAAGCCAGAGCTTTTCATCAAACACACTCTGAAGTTGGATGTGGAAAAGTGGCACCATTACGGAGCATTCCTTCAGCAGGCGAACATGGGAAAAAGAGATTCTCAAGATTTATATAACCAGTTCACGCAAAAATGTAAATAATATCATTAGTGACAAGCCTTAACTATACATTTCAAATAAAAAGAGACCTTTAAGGGTTTGGGTGTTTGCTCTGGTGTGCACTTAAAATGAAATGTGACGCAGACTTTTAAATTTTAACAAAGCAAACCTGCCATTAAAAAAATCATTTAAGCAGTATACATAAAAACGCCTAAATTCCCAGAGGAATGAAAAGAGGAAAGTGAGTTAATGTGTCAATATGGCCACTTATTGTGCTCTGCATTAAACCATCCAGTGAAGTCCACACACACAAACTCGGAGCAGTGGGCAGCTTTAAGCCATAACAACTGGTGGGCTTGTGGGGGTCAGTGTCTTCCCCAAGAACGACTAGTTGCAGAACCAGGCGCAGTGGGATTTGAACCTGCAACCACGTGTACGCAAGTCCAATTTACAACCACTGGACCACAACTGTGGATGAACCAGATGAATTAAGTTCTAAATACATCAGTTATTATAATAAATCCTTGTTCTGAATGCCGCAGACATGGCACAACGTGGCTGTGGATTTCTCACGACAAAATGAACCTTAGCAACCATCAAAAATAATAAATTGCTAGTGGCGGTTATACTTTATAATTTATGCCAGCCATGTGACTTTCTCTAAAACACATAAAAATCATCCAATTGTTGTACAACATAAACATTTATACTTTGGATTTTTGTAAACCAAATATGTAAAGAGAGCGATAAAAACTAAACAGCTCAGTAAATCCAAGCGGATGTTTGTAACCAAAAAAGCCAGAAACGTCGTTGGAGAAAAACAAATGTGCACTTGAGTTTATCTGTAAAACTTCTTTTATTCTCTTTTCCTCTGTGATTCACTTTCAGCTGCCGGTTTCCTCCGTCCTGCTTAGTTTAACTCAGGCCGCATTACCTCGAACACTGAACAGCTCTCACCATGGAGCTGCGCGTCCTGACAGGGTGAAAAATGGTAATAGAGAAATTAATGGTTAACATGTGTTCTCCTCTCTTCTGCAGAGCTCCCAAACCCTCCATATACACATGCTCTGTCCCATAGCTGTGTCTTGAGCTTTAAGGATGGAGCCAGAAAGGTAAAGCTGCACTGTAATCAAATATCACTCTGAGACAGGCAGTTCCACATTAGGCTCATCACCGTTAGTAATGGAAGTGATGACGTAATTTGACAAGGGACAAACCCACAAGTCCATCATTCATCGGAAACTGTGTATGTGTGTGAGCCTGTACTTATACATGGTTGATAACTAGTCAAATAGAAATTGTCATGATTTTAGTACAGACAGAAAACCACAGTTTAACTAGCAATAATGATGCACTGCATGGAAATGTTGTAAAATGAAACAGTTGAAATTGGAAGGGTTTTTTTGCACGTTAAATTTGCATCAATGTACATCGAGATATTTGATCGTTTTATTCCCATGTGCCCGTGACTCTCTCAGTCACCTTTTACTTCAGATTTACGGCCAAATCTCGAGCTCGAAAAACTTTTCCATATGTCACCTGACTGTAGAAAAAAGTTAAAGCACCTGAGTTTTTGCTCAGAGGGGGATTGTTAGGTATACCCTCTCATTTTGAATGTGAAGGCCAGAATGTGAACATAAATTTGACTTTCTTTTTACTTATTTCACATGAACATGTGATGTGTGTGTGATGAGAGTAAATCAGTTTGAGCTGGTGGACACGATATTGACATTCGCCCCCAAATACACCCCCCGCCCCATGCAGGTGCGAGCCGGGTCAGCTCTGAGCGCTCACAGGAAATTAACCACCACTCATGTGATTACCAGATTACGGATGATGGACAAATCCAACAGATCATTTTTAGACATCACTTCCTTTACTCCCCTTTTCTCTTTTTAAAACAACATCACACACAAATCGCAGTCTGACAGGCCAGCGCTGTCTGGAGCTTACTTTTTCTTTTAATCAGTTTTAAATAAACAGTCCCTTAAAATAATATATATTTCAATCTTGAGCAATTTTGAAAACGACTGATAAAAGTTTCGAATTATTTAGTCATTGTTGGAAAAATATTTAATCATGTCGGATATCATCATGCATCTACTTGACCATAAACTATAAGAAGTAAAAACAAAAAGCTTTGCCGGTTCGAATCCCGGACAAGTAGGATCTAAAACTGAAGTGTCTTAGAGAAAGACGCTTAAATGATCCGCTTGTTGTCTTACTCGTTTTTGGACAAAAGTGCCTGACAAAAAAAAGTAAAATAATTGTAAAGCAGTAGATGCTGTATTTCCATGTGGAGTTTGTATGCTTTCCCCTTGTTCATGTGGTATCTCCAAATACAAAACATGCAGATTGAAAACTTTACGCACTTTGATGTGTGTGAGACAGTTTGTGTTTCCCAATTTGTCAAGAATCCGGACCTCACATCCAGTACCAGAGATGCGGAGATTGTGTAACGCTCCCTGTGACCCATAAATGAAACTATTGGTTTGGATAATGAATTTATAGATTAACAGATGTTAGAGAAAAAGATGTTACCTAATTTTAAAACACCTGAAAATAATTTCCTTCTTTTAAGCCAGACTAAACAGTGAGGCATTACTGAAAAAAAATAGTTAATGCTATAATAATTATATTATACTATTATCTAAAGTAGTCCAAGAAAACCTATGCTACTTATCGAAGTGATCATGATTCCACCTCCTCCATGTTCTCACAGTGACAAACCCAAACAGCAAACAGAAAAGTTGTCAAATCCAAGAAAAATGTGAACTGAAGAAAACATCATAATTCTGTCATGATTGATGTAATAAACTGCAAGTGTCTTGTTTCACAATTTCTTCACTATGTAATCGGCTTAAAAGTCTCTGCTGGAAACACTTGACTCCTCTCTGTCGTGTGCAATTGTTGGGAAAAAGTAGAACTTTAAACATGAGGAGATAGAAGTCAAAATCCATCTACTTAGATGCAGTCTTATAAAACAGATACACTTTCAGCCACAGAAGAAATTGGTTGACACATATTTGTTCCAACCCACTCTATCCAGAATGTCCTTAATTGCTATTTTCCAACCATCGAACTACCAGATAAGCTCTTTCTTTAGTTTATAAGGAAATCATAATCCTCAAAATAATTTAGCATGATAGTCATTTCGCCAATCACAATTTTGTTGAATGACCTACAATTTAAATACAAGTCTTCAAACTTTACACCGCTAAGATGCATCTATGCTCCACATCTCTTCACTTCGCGTCCTAAACTCCAGCATTGTTTTTGCCAGCCCTAATTACAGCTCAATTATACAGCTGGAGGTTCTGTAAAGAACAGACACTATACAGGCCACCGAAAGCAGTTCCTCTGGGCCTTGCATGTGCCCTGATATGGTCGATCCATCACTGGCCTGCCATAGGACTCTTTGATGACTCAGGCATGTAAGCCATGCTCAGGTAGGTTTAATAGAGGAACGAAACGAGAAAGAACAGTAACATTTAATAAAGCAGCAAGCAGCAATGGCGCTCAAGCCCTAAGTCGAGCTTAGCAGGTTTGGAGGCAAACCAGCCAATGCTTTAAACAATATTGCTGAACACATTTGAACATGTCTAGCGTTGATCTACGACTTACAAATGATTGTAATGTAATTTGTAGTTTTTTGTTTGTTTTTATGTAATTATTGATATAGACTCCATTGGCTCATTTTACAAACATTTTTCTGATATTACTTTGAATTTTAATTTTGGTCAAACACCATTTAAAGAAAATGGCACAAATCGATCAAGAATTTCCTTATCACAACTTAGAAAACCTTTATTGTTTTTCTTGACTCTCCAAATTCAATGATATGAAGATTTTCCACTGTCCCCCAAATGGTTTAGGTGATTAACCATTTTTTTTTTGTTGTTGTTTTTGCAAGTGAAGTCACTATATGTTGGGACAAAAAGTTGATAGCATTAGCAATACTTTATATACAGAGCTCAACACAAAAGAAAGGGGATGAAAACCATGTGGAGAAATCACAGTAAAGTCAAACCTATAGCTACTCAGGCTAAGCACAAATTTAGCCGAAGTAGATCATAAAAGTCTTCGCTTTCTGGATTCGAAGATTAAAACAAACATGTTTGTGATTTACAATGCTTTGTGAATTCCTTTCAGTTAATCAAAATTACAAGGACTGAATTTGGTACAGATGGTTCTACAGTTCGACATTTCACTGTAGAGAGCAAAAAACTACTGGAGTTAATTACGAAAAGAAAAGTCTGTAAAGGTGTTCTTAGAAAACCACTGACATGGATTAGAATAAATATTATGCCACAATGACTGCAATACAAAAAGTTTCTGCTCTCATTAATTAAAAGGCAAAGCCTGAACTCGGTTAATGATCCTCTGGAGTGCTGTTTGTTAATGGCAGGGTTTTATGAACATAATATCTTGGCCTTTTGGCAGTAATTGTACATTTGCATCCAGGCAGCTGTGTTCTTTGCTGTGGAAAGCATGTATCACTTCCATTGCTTCCCAATGATGAGCAATAACTCTGTTGTAATGAACGGATTTCGAACTGCCATTACTGCAAAAGAGATTTCTCAAGGAGAGATTTAGCGTTAGATCATGTGGTTTAGCCTTTTGTACGTTCTAATGAACGGTTGCTGTTGGTCTACTGATTGATCTACTGTTGTCTGCTTCTAATGTTCGCCGCTCTATACAACTGGCTGCAAATTCTGTAAATACTAGCTTCATGAAAGCTCGTGAAGGGTCGTCAATGAAATGAGCCATTATAAAATGTGATTTTTAAACAAAGCCGAGTCGGACTTCTAATTAAGTTTTCATCCTGTGAAGATTTATTGGCCATTTAGAAGCAATCCTGAATTCAAGTGATGCAACACGAATGCAAACTTATCAAGATAATGGTCATCAAGACTTGGTTCTTGTAGCCAGCCATTCTGTACGTCCCATCCATACATCTGTATTCACCACTGTGGAGTGGCTTCTAAATAGGCAATCCTTTAGAAGGCCAAGCCCCACAGAGCCATACCGAAACCTTATAATAAACATGCCAAGCCCTGTTCTCCACTATCCAGCACCCGGCCAGAGACAACACGACTCCTCATCTTTGCTCCAACAATGGCATTAGACTGTCAAAGACACTTTCAAACTGCCCTGATACTCTGCCAACTGCTCCATTTAACAATATTTTAAGCTGGAGCCAAGTGCACCCAAGCCAAACAGTCATCCTGAGCTGCCTGTGTTTTTCTAAAAGATTTTCGTACAGAGGGAGGGTCTTTGGGGGAGATTTGGGACATTTTTGGATGGAGTGATGGCTCGCAGGTACTCTGCTTTGCTATGACATCATAATGATGCAAAAGCCACTAGAGGACGAAACCCATGACAGTGGATATTGACTTTGCTCAATGATAGAAACAGTAAACTTAATATAAGGGCATAGCATGTGTAAAAATATAAGATGTTTCTGTCATTGTAAATAACAAAGCTGAAATTACATCGCCAGCTCACAATCTCGCCCACTGCTCCATTCGATTGGTCAGAAACTAGGACCTGTGCACAATCTTTACTGCTTTCTCTCATGATCAGGGCAGGTTTCAACATCAAATGCATATAACAGGCCCTCTTGGTTTCATCAGGAGCGATGCTGGTTGTGAGGTACGATATGTACCATCAGAGCAGTGGAAACACAAAACAGAACACCATGCGTTGACCACGCCCACAGGATGACCCTGTCAGCAGAACCCCGCCTCTCTGAGATGAGGCAGGCGTTTGCTGGTGACATCAACAGGCTCGCTCTTCTGTCTGTAAGCTCAAAACAGTCAAAGCTCTGGAGTTTTGCAGCTGTGAAGGTGTTTGTTGGTTGTTCTTGAAAATATTGGTGCTACTAAATAGTGACAGAATTAAGTGCTTAATCAATGGCGTAGAAATGAGGCACAGAAACCCCACATGTTGTGTGGATATCTCTATAGTCTCTACATCTCATTTGACAGAGACTTTCATTCAAAGCGACTGACAGAATGATCAGATTGGGTTCAGTGTTTTGTTCAAGGACAATTCAAATGTGGAACCTACCGGTCCAGGATTTGAGAAGTAAAACGTCTTACCACTAGACCACCACCCTCCCAACTAAATGTGTGAGGTCTGTTGTCTTACTCCTCCTAGCTCATTTCCTCCAGGGTTAGGGATATTATAGGTAAAGGGGAGTATCAAGCTTAAGTCTGGCATTGAATCACAAAAGCAAATGCCCAGGTGCATGCACATTTACGGTATGGTGTAAATAGATTGGAACCTTTCTACACACTGGGCTGAATTTCATAAATGGCATTATCCCAGCTAAGCCACCGTGGCCGCACGGTAAAGACCTGCGGTCCACTGCAACCAAGTATTGACTCATAACCATCATTTTCCTCAAATGACAACTAATTAAAGTATTTATAAAGCAGACACTGAGGCAATATTTTCACTATAGTTGCTTGGCAACAAGTGATTGGGCAGGAATTCTGGACGGGTCGAAGGGAGTCTGGTCAGGCCAAGCGTAGCATTGTGGGGTCGAATCTCCAAGTGCTGGCACCCAGGATGGGAATTCTGACTGATTAATGTGATGAGGCCAAACTACAAGCCCTTTCTGACATCATGCAGCATTATAAAGCTCCAGAGGAGTGTGCTCGGCCCAAACAGCTGCCGGTGCCAGTACAGTAGGAGCAGCCATAGGCTTGAGGTCAAAGCACGGCCATGTCTAACTCAATGCAATGAGTTTGACGATATACACCGTGGTGGCCATTCCATTTCGATTATTTCTGTGCAACAATTGGAAAGACTAGAGGAGGACAAGCAACATTTTTTTTTTATTTAAGATAAAATAACAGCCATGTATATCTTGCTTTGCAAAGGCATGACACTTATATTTGGTAGATATTGAAAATAGTTGTTAGATAGTACATTGAAACTCCAAACACAATATCCCCCATTTCATCTAGATAACACTTAAATACATTTGTTTACTTTGGAAATTTCCAGACCAATGAAGGTTGACCTTAAGCACATGGCTGATCCTTCATCTGCTTATCACTTTTGTCTACTGCTGAAAAGGTAGCGAAGTGATTGCCCTTTCTGGCAGTCGTTCAACATCGTTGAGAAGATATGGAACCCATCCAAAACGTCCGCACAAGGTGGACGAGAGGGGGTGAGAGACCATTAAAACAGCACACTGCGAACGCAACAACACTCTAGCATTCACAAGTAAAATATTCCTTTTTACTACTTTACGCTTTGTATTGGGCTAAAAAAAACATGTTGCCATGGGCCTATCACCATAGCTTTCTCACTTCACAGCCTTGTCTTTTCCCTTTGCTGTTTAATCTTAATGGGGTTGTTATTTCTTGTCCACCCCCTTGGTGATTCAGAGCTGAAGCTGCTGTGTAGCCGTTCATCTGTGTCTCTCTTATCTGCACACTCCTCCTCCTGTAAACAGTTCAAGAACGGCTCAGCCTTGGCTAACACTGATTCACTAGCTCATAGATCTTACGTAGCTGAGGAGTGTGTTCTCTCTCCCGCAAACCCACACACACATTACAGTACATCCAAGTATTTTAGCAATGGAAATCATTTTGGTAAATTTGATTAAGAAGCGATAACTATAATAATATATGGGCTATTAGAGCAACCAGTTGTTTTGTTGTTTGTGTACATTTGTGTAAATAGTAAATTGAGTGCGTTTGTAAATATCTTCACTAGGGTCGATATTAAAATTATCTTCATTTAACCCATACGGTGATGTTACACAAACGCAGACTCGAAGCAGAGTCTTGCTCAAGGATCCTCAGTTGTGAAACTCACCAGACCAGGATTCGAATCTGCAACACTTGAGTCCAACTCCTTTAGCGCTGGACCACAATTGCCACAAAGCAAATAGGTTTGTTTTCATGTTCTAAAGAAATATTTTTAAACGTTTGAATGGTAATTTGCCAACATGCAGAAATGATTAAAACAAAATATGACCAGGCCTCAAACTTGGGTCTCAATTTGGTTCATTTAATGGTTTTGTAGCGCTATCCACTACAACTCTGTATCTCCTGCATTCTTTCAATTAATATAATACTTTTCAATCAGTATAAAATTCAAAAAGTTCCAAAGAGTGTTTTTGGACACACTTTTTGAAACTCTCAAAATGTTTGAGACACTGTAGCTATTCATTTAGTGGACACAGTATAAATACAAAGTTATAAAGTGATCCAACACATGGATATATATAAAAGAAGGCAACTGAAATAAGTCAAGACATGTTATGAAGTGCTGTATAATATAAATAAGTGAAAAACTGAACTCTGTGTTCAGAATGAGATTAAGGACTCAGAAGAGTATAACATGCCTGATCACCATCACACTGCCAGTTAAAACTAGTTTACGTTTTATTATAATTTTATTTATTTTGCATTTTGTTTTATGCCTGAAGTGTCCCTATAAATTGTGCAGAGGTATTAGCTCTAGGTACAAAAGAAATCTTCTGTGCTTCTTAAAATGGCAACCCTCTCACAATACGTCAAAACTGAGGTCTGGAGCTCATTTCTGCTGAAGCTCCTTCACTTATCTCCTCGCTTCTGCTTCATCACTCGGTTTGAGAAAACTAATGTGAATGCTTGAAAACAACAGACATATTTCACTTGGATGACAGTGTTCTTTCCATCCTAAACAAGTGCCAATCTCAGTCACTCGTGCAGACTCCTGCAACACCACAATGTGCTATTACACCCATCCATCAAAAATAAATATCAGAACAATGCCTTTGGCTTGGTGGTCAGATGGCGTATGAAGAAAAAGCCTGGTAAATATCTGAAAAAAATATTTAAAAAAATTGCTTTTTCCACCCAGGATGGTTTAGCAGGGAGCAATATTTATTTGAATTTCATTTAGCATACTTGTGTAATCAGCAATTTTAACCAAACCGAAATATCAAGCAAAGCGGAGACCAGCACAGAATCAATACAGATTGATGATTGAAACACTTGAAAAGTGAAATGAATTTAGTGTAACTTACATTCCAATTTAATTCCTGTTCCATATTGACAAACTCAAAAAAAAAAAAAAAACTTTAAAAGCAACAATCTAAGATGCACTAATTTATCCTGTATGTAGCTAAAGTTAAAATTATGCACAAACTTGCTTCTGCAGGTGCCCTTCTTGCAAATGCAGAGAAAAGCTGCTGGTAGAAAGACACAGAAATTAGACTATAAGGAGCATAATCTTCAAGAATGCCTGGCATACTGTGTCATAACGGACATATTTTGACTATAACTACAAAGACAGACTTAAGTTAAACGTGAATGCTGAGTGATGGATAGAGGTTCATATTGACTGACAGATTCAACAACCAATAAGAACACACATAAGGAAATCTGACGTGAAGCAAAGTGTGTTCTTTTGTGTTGTTTTCCACTTTATGTTAATAATATAGTGCTTTTAACATTTGTGTTGGTACTTGACTCTACCATGTACTGTATGTGGCTATATTTAAAGTCTACAAAAATGCACTGCTAATTTTTCTGGTAAACAAATAGAAGGGTGACCACAGCTGTTACCGATTAGGTAGTTAATATCTCAGCAGTTGTGAAAAACAAACACTTTAATCTGAGCTAATCTGGGGGAGATTATTAGCCAAGAGCAGCAAACTCTGACCTGCTGTGGCACATTGCCTATCAGAGAGTCAACAATATCAGACGGAACTCACAGAAAAGGAAAGACAAAGGTTGTGAATGAATCAACCTTTTTACATAATCCAATGAATATCCACAGATTTCATGTTTGTGTTCAGTTTAAGCAAAAACAAGCTTCCGATGTCATCCCACCTGCGACCCCGAAGGATTTTTCAGTTTTAGTTTGGTTTTCTTACTGGAAGTTTGCCTTTATTTCAGCTCCAGCTACTCTCAAAGTCAACAGCTCGCCAAACCACACTCACTGACACTTGCTCTTAAACAGGATGCAATCTTGTGTTCAAAAACAGAGCACAACAGACGGAAACCACAAGCAGAATAATAAATTGTAAAGAAGAGTTTTCCAATCTAAGCTTTTCACATTGCGAGTGAGACGTACCACAACCAGTGCACACTAACACCATTAAAGTCGTTTGAAGCGCTCACGTGATGGTAATTTAATATTAAATTCTGCTATTACATATACAGGCACATGCTTCTCCGGGCTCTCCACATTTACAATTCACTGCGGAGATTTATGAAAACAGACTCACAAAGAGCTTGTGTCTGGCACTGAGCAGTTGAAAATATCCCTGAGTCATATTTCAAACGGAATTCTTGTTTGATGTTTTGTTCAGAAGTCGTATTCCCTGCTAATATGTTTGCTAGTCATTTTTCTTCTTTTACGTTTGACTTTTCCCCCTAATAATGAATAAAATGGAAGCCTGCAAAAAAAAAAAAAAATATTTGAATTGTTTGAGCAATGGCTGTTCAGTGTGTCACCATTAAAGTTCTAAGCACTGGATTCCTTCGGGTTTATTTGTCTTCTGCCACACTGGCATTTAAAACAGTCTTGTCAAGACGGATCGTAACAAACCAAATCCAAATAATCTCCTGTTTTCATAGTTTCATCTAATTTGACCAACCGTCAAGTGCAAGCTTAGTTTCTGGAAAAACTCGATTTCCCATCAGATTTATGGTTTCAATTGATGGCTTGAATTCATATTTCTTCAAGAATAAGACCCTTAGATTTGAAACCTGGTCTCAGACTCCTGACCTAGTAATAACCCCAGCCTTTGGCTCTTATACTTTATATTGCAAGGCCTAATGGTCATCAACTGCTGCTGGTTGTGAAATGGTTGTGTGCATATGTGTGTTTATTAAGTCACTTAGGGATCTAGTGAGTGCTTGACCGGTATGCAAAGGTTAAGGATACACAGTTGTAAGAATCCAATTTGTCAGTTCAAAATGGCACGTACTAAAGCCACCTGACAAAAGTGTGTGTGTGTGAGCGTGCACGTGTGTGTTTACGCAGTCAGATCAGTCGTAGTAAGTGATGGAGTGGATGGCCAGCAAAAGGTTTCACTAATCGACCTTTGAAACGAATCATCCAAAATCAAGAGCCTAAGAACTTGCTCATACACGATCCGACGCATTCATGCAGCTGGAGACATGACTGAGTCTCCTGGTCACTTGTTAAACATTTACAAGGACTACTAGTAGTTTGGTGTTTTCACGTTATCTTAAAGACATTATTTTAGCACATAGGAATACAAAGTCTATAGTGTTTTTCCGAATTTAGAAAGAGAAAAGATTCTGAGAAAGATTTGATTGTTTATAACTGAAACAACTTGTTATTCAGTCTGTAGTGAAAAAGATCAACTAGTCTCAACTGAGTCTAAAAAAAATTCACAAGTGGATGCATGAAATTGAAGTCTGGAGCACTTTCCCATTTCTGGGTCACAGGGAGCCGTAGCCATTCCAGCCACTCAGTCTGATGGCAGGACACACCATGATTTTAGGCCAACTAATCTCAGAGACGGACATACAAACACTCACATTCACACCCGTCAATGGGCAATTATCCAGACTCGAATTGTGGGCAGAAACCAGTGTAAGGTACTTGAGTATACTACCTTACATAGGTTTACTACCTTAATAATTGGGCATTTGGACATTGTGGTTACATTGTGATAATTATAGTAAGGTATTTGTAACTGTTACTCAAGTATGATTTCTAGTACTGTTCACACCTCTGGCAGAAACACAGAGGAGAGCCAAACCTGGAGGAGAACAGGCAAACCACCTAGAAAGGCGCCGTCCTGGCCATTTTGTGAAAATTCAAAGTGAAACAGTGTATTTAAATGTCACTTTTACAACCAATTTTTAAACATTAGATATATGACTTAGCTTGAGAAAAGTAAAAAACCCCTCTGGTTCATTTGTTAAAAAAAATCTATTCTGCATTTAATAAACATCATGCAAGATAAAAGAACACCCTGTGGTCATCAGATTTAGAATCTGATATTTGTATACCAAAAATCAGCATGTTCCCTTTCTCTCTCGCTGACGAAAGAAAACAGTTTAAGAGTAACAGTGAATGGCCCTAACCTCTTCCACATGTAAAAATGAGCAGGGTCAGTATTCCCATTTCTGGAGATACATATATCTTACACAGTAGCATGAAAGAAACCTCATGGCGCACTGAGCAAATGAAGGCCAGTTTTGTTGTTTTTAAGATGCTGGCTCATCTATTCACTCCCCACAGCAAAACAAGATCGATCACCCTCCTCCCTCCCACCTCATCCGTCAAACAGAAGCACAAGAGAATATGTTTTCATCTAGAAAATCATTTAAGATTACAGGAATAAATCAAATCCTCTGTCCACATTCTGGTCTCCACCGTTCAGCCTCCAGCCATTTGCACTGAGGTAATTACTCGACTTTAGGTACTGAACTTGACTTTAACCTAAGAGCCCCAAAACGACACATGCTGATTAGAGTTCTTTAGGTTGCCTAAACACCATTTTCTCCTGTTAATAGTCGAAAGAAAATATTTTTGTCTGTAGAGCAGGGAAATGCCTTAAATGGTTTAGCTTTGTGCCAAAATGCCGGAGCTTGCGCATGGTATTTCATTATAATTAGCTGGAAAAACAAAGCTGGCTCGTAGTTATCAAAGTAGAACTGTGAGCTGAACATATTTCGCAGGTCTAGCCAAGCTGGTCAACAAAACTACTGCAGCTTGCTGCTCTGGAACGGTGAGTTGAAAAATGCTTTCTTTGAAAAATATGACCCCGACCGGACGAAGCTTCCAGAAACGCACGCCAATGCAAACACAGCATTTCAAATGTGAAAAATATGATGATAACAATTATTTATCCTGTTAAACTAGAAGGAAGGGAGCGAAAGTGGGAAAGCAAGAGAGAAAATGAGATGGAGGATCCCCGACCATGAGCTTTATTTTCCAAACTGAATGTTTTCCTTAGGAGTTAAAGAAAATAATAATGAAAGAAGCCAAACTGCGAGAAAGAAACCTCAACGTATCTGCTGTATTTCTGAATTAACACGTGAATCTGTCTTCATTATCTTGCTTGGGAAGATATATTCAGTGTTTTACATCGGCATGTATCCCAACACTATCGCTACAATTGCGTCAGCCAGAGTGTGTGCTCATGTGATATTCTGGAAACGTACAAACAATACAGTACAACAAGAGCGGGAAAATGTGGAAAATGTAAAGTGCCGGCAAGATTCTCATATTAATGTATGGTACAGTTGATTATTGCTCAGTTACATATTTCACAGTAGACAATAGGCCCAATACACTAATATATCTTATTTAGCTAAGATTCACAACACTTATTTCTGACTTGTTTCCAGAGTGTTTCTTAAATAAGTGATCCTAAATAAATGGCAGTGATGTAAAGTACTTGAATAACTTTTACTCTACTTGACTACATTTTGGATTGAGTTTATGTACTGTACTCTTTACTCTACTATATTTGAATGAACACGTATGGTTACTCTATGCATAGTGATAGTGACCTTTTTCTATCGTGGTTAATGTCTTGACCGGACGAGGTGATATCACCATCTGCAAGGTGCTGAAGGTACTGGGTGCACTTGAAATTGCAAAATTTGAAATTGACTGAGACTGACTTTTTGTTATTTTTTTGTTCTGCCATTTTGAAACAATGAGTCTATACATGTACTGCATTAGGAAATAAAACCCCATGCAGTTTGTTGTTTTTCATGTCTTGGTGTTTTAGAGCTTTATTCCAGTATGAGTAAAATACATTAGTTCTTTTAAAATTGGATACTTTACGATTTTTACCCAACTCTTCTTGGAATTGGTAACTTGTAATGGAGTATTTATTCCAGTAAGGTATCCATACTTTTACTCAAGTATGGTTTTCAGATACTTTTTACACCTCTGATAAATGGGGATGCTTTCCTGAAATTTTTGTGTTCCATTTATATCCAATTAGAATTACATTTTTCCCCACAGTGCAATCTAGCTGGTTCTTTATAATGCTTAAAATAAAGCATTTTCCCATTGTCCGGTTGGTCAGAGAAATGTTATTTGCATTAAATAAGGTCCAATAAAGATCCCTATTTATATGGGATGCGTATTATGTTTTATAATTAACAAAAGTATTAACCACAGCCAAAACAATCTGGGAGCAAAGAAGAGTTGTTGAAATCACATTTCTGGTTTAGAATAAAAAGATTTATGGGGCTGAACACAGAAAACAAGATTTTGTGCCAAAAAATAAAACAAACGTTATTTAGCAAATTTCCCAAAACAAATGTGGGAATGTGGAAAAATTGAAGGACTAAATCAACTTGTTGATTTCATAATAAATGAGCCATTGGTACAAGGAGCCAGAGGCATATGTCCTTTAGTTCCATCTGTTCAGCAGAATCCTGTCACAATTTCCCCAAGATCATCATCAGACCAAGGAACGAGTATGGGAAGCCTTCTTTTTATTACATATTAGGAAAACACTGTTGCTATTTGTTGCCATTGGACAGGCTGAGACTTACTACAGCACTTCTTTTTTTGAAGCTAAGCTTTTAAATCAAGAGAAAAATACTCTACAAAATCCTCTCTTCGCTTCTTCTAGTTTCACAAGCAAGTTCCAGACTTTTTCTTAATCCATTCTTCATGCATTATAACATTATTAGAGATCAGGGGAATACGGGAAAGCTCTGCTACACAGTAAAACACTGCTGCATGAATCTGTAACCACCTCATCCAGGGTTAAACACAGCACTGATGGATAAATGCTACAAATTTGACATCTTTTCCAATCTGTTTCCCTTAACTCCTGTTCTCAATGTCGGGAGATCACCAAGGTCAAGGGTCATTAAGAGGCCCACCATCCACTGGACCAGTAAAGCTCAGAGAGAGGATATCCTACAATTATATGATTAAGGCCATTGACTTTAAATGCTGCTGGAATAGCCTTACTTTGCCCTTCATTCTCTTTCTCTCCTGCTGATTGTCGACTTCGCAGGCCTCTTGAATGACACACGAGATACAGTAATGGGTTTGTCATGTTTGTCTGTTTGCCATTGTCTCACATGTCTTTCCCGAATATAATAAGCAAGCCTATAGGGACCCCTGAAAAGCAGAGCAAGTAAAAAATAACTGCAGGATTGAGAGTAAAAACTTGAACATCACTCCCGTAAGTAAGTACAGTAAGTTCTTGAACATTACTCCTGTAAGTCACATTTTTCTTACTCAATCATGAGCAAAAACACAAAGTCAAAAATAAACAAAATAAATAAATAAAAATGAATAAAAAAATTGTTATATGCTGCTTTTTTCTGCCTACTACATTTCATTTTATTTTACTGATCTTATATTACGACTGTCTTAAAACTCTAGATCACTCTGGAAATCACTTAACTTTATTTCTCTACATTTATTATATAAATAATAATACATTTTATTTATATTTAAATATTAAGTGCACCTCATAGTTCGAAATATGGCACTACAAGCAAAAAGTAAATAAAACAGGGCTATTGTCCTTAATGCAGAGCCACCTAGAGGCGATTCACTGAACTTCATTGACTCAAAAAAGCTTCCTAAAAATGCTTCTTTTCTAAGAATAAAAATAGCATAAATCATGCGTCACTTTTCTTCAGTGCTTATGACAAAACAACGCACTTATTACTTCCGAAGTCCATTTCTTTCTTTGGATGATATTTTGCTAGACCTAATAGATTTATCAATAACTTTAACAAATGAACAACTTCAAGTCTTTATTATATGATCAACAGAATGAATCCACTAATTTTACTGCATTCAAAATTACTAGAAATACATTTAAATCACCTCTTCCAACATAAACTTATGAATCATTTTTTGCTTTACTACTGGGCTTGAAAAAAAAAAAAAAAAACACAAGACAGAAGGCCATGTAGTTTCACAGCTATGTCGGGCACTTCCTTTTTTGTACACTCTCTACAATTTCCAGTCCCATAAACCTGCAGTGTTGATCAGCCGGGCTGCCTGGGGACACATCAGCCACTAAACCCCCTGCTGCTGGACCCTAAAACTCAGTGCTGAAGGACCCCCAGAACACATTTAATGGGCTTCATTAAAAACCAGTGAAGCGTTCAGATTAGCATAGTTATGGACTGTTGGTTTTTATGCACAGGCTACCTGAGTATGAGCTAAGGCTCCTGTAGATTGAGGCAGACACAAATACTGCAAAAAAAAAAATGTCATACCTTAGCACCATTGTAAAAAAAGAAAGGGACTTGGGGTAATTTGTTGGTTAATTTTAAACAGTATTCAGGTTTAAACGGTATTCTGTAAGTTAAAAAAAATAATATGGAGCAATACTTTGAGCAACTTTTGAACAAGTTTGCAAATGGTTTAAGAAGCAGTGGGCGATCTGTGTGCAAAAAAAATGTGAAATTTAGAAATTGCTCGAACAAAACCCAAATTTAGTTCACAAATTCAGTTTTCCAAGTGAATTCGCAAAGTCAGAGAGAGAATAATGGATGTTGCCGGGGAAAATGAGAAAACTCTTTCAACGCTCATCAAACAAATACATCTTGACAATGACAATTCATCCTCTGTAGATTTTGTAAAATTTTCATGGAACCCGTCGGCAAAAATTCAGGTGCGTCCGAGTAATGTCACTGCACACTCTGCCCAATCAGTCACAGGCCACCATGTAACTGACACGCCCCCTGATGCTGATTAGCAGGTTCTGCGACCTATCAATTAGACAAACTCAAACTGATCTTGCGAAAATTTCTCTTTGCCTTTGAAAAAGACAAAACAAAGAAAAGCAATTGCAAATACAATTCACAGACTTTGAATATTATCATAAACTTGTACTTATCTTTTCCATAGATATTTTGCAGTCACAGATGCCTGTTCTCCACTGGCTGTGCATTGCTCCCACCCCCCGCCCTCCTGTTTAAAGAATGCTGCTAATGTTGAGTATAATTGAAATGATTTTAATGGGGGTCACATTCCAGGATGTTTGGACTGATTAAAGTTAAAACTTTAATGCATGCAACTGTATTTTTTACACCAACATGGAGACGGGCTAAAGAGACGTCTTAATGGCATCCTGTGGTTCAAACTAGTTTGCATGGGTTGAACCGAGGGGGGCAAATAATGAAAATAGTCTGGCCTCTTTAGAAAATCACAGCTACTGAAAGCAGTTTCAGTAAAACACACACTCTCTTTCTCACGGACATGCACACATACACACACTTTTATTTACAATCGTTTTCATAAAAAAATTGTTTTTTGAGCTTTAAATCAAGTCCCAAAACAATTAATTAGCCAATAAAGACCCAGTGTTACTTAAATCACAAAAACACGTTTGAATAAAAACTAAATTAAAAACAATTTTACCACCTGCATAGCATGTGCATGCTGCTTTCAGCACAGAAACATGAAAATTCTAAATGAAACACTCAGCCAAACTCAGTTATTCAAATACTTTTGTGCATAGCAAGAAAGACCATTTAGATTCCGATTTGATCATTTGTCGAAATTATCTTAAACTAGTATGTCTCGCTTTTCCCAATCATGAAATATGTTCAAGATCTTACGATACGGTTCTATGCAATGACTTCAGAATCACGCAAAAGCACTTTTCCAGCTTTTTTCTACATGTCCAATAACCCAGTCTGTGCTGACTTCATAGGTGTCCAAAGAGAATGTGCAATATTTTATGATTGATGAGAGTGTTCCATAAAATTCCATTTCGCCGCGCCTGATTGGACACAGAAAGCAAATGCGGGCTTGACTCGTACAGCCAATCACGTTGATTTCTCATAGATATCACAATGACTCTTGAAATACTTGCCATGCTTAAAATGCAAGATCAGTATCAAGAAAAATATCTCATTAAAACTCTATGAAATGTGTTTGAAGTTAAGTGCTTTTCTAGGCGTGGACCAATAACGGGCTGGGAGTGAATCTGACTCACTTGCTGTTGGACCGAACATGCTCCTTGTTCTGTAAAAGCACAGCTCTGTGGTTTGAAACCACGTAAATGACTAACAGTCCTAAAGCATCAAGGAATGATATTTCATTGTATCTGAAAAATATACTTTCATTTGTCAGTTTTCTCAAACTTTATGAGTATTCCTGTGCCCTGGTACTGTGAAGCTTTACACTCACAAAATGATTATTAAAAAAAACGTAATGTTTGCTTTTTATGAACATACATTGTTCTAAATGCGTTGTTGTCGATGGTGTTTGAAAATTCAAAGATTGTGGGTTTGATTCTCATA
>SOMO01000012.1:345055-356285 GCA_028128575.1 Paedocypris carbunculus | reverse complement strand
TTTCTACGATCAATTCTGAAGGAAAAACAAATTCAAGTTTCCTCTCTGGTGGAGGAAAGGAAATTATTAGGTATTATTATCTAATAAGCTGTTTTGTCCCTAAGTCATTGTGTTCAAAATATAAAAAGCATTAAGGAGTTTAGGAACAACAAGCTCATAACGATTGTGTACACCTCTTTCTCTAGCTAAATGACTCACTCCACTGTTGAGAAAAAGGTTACATCAAAATGGTGTCTGAAGAATGGCCAAGGAAAGATAAAAAAAAAAAAAATGTCACTCTGTTCTAAGCCCGGAACACTTAACATCTAAGGTTCCGGCTAAGATTAGCTATGTTTTTGCTAGTGTCTGAACATCGGTTTAATGCCTGCTGCTTTTAATTAGGGATCATGTTCCCTCATGGAGAGTGAAAAGAACAGACCAGAACCTGGCGGAAACCAGACAAGACACATGCACCTACGTAGGATCTGAAGAACGAGTTTGACATACCCTCCAAACCACCAGCAAGAGGCTTATCGAATGCTAGTACTACCACTGGCCCTACAAAACACCAGAAACTGACAGATTCATGACACTAGTATTTTTAACTGTTTTATCGTTGTGGTGATGTCCTGCACAGGTCCAAACACATGCATTTTTGTAAATTAGAGTACATTTTTTTTTCAGTGACTTTATCTTCAGAGATTAAGCTCCTCTTTAATTTCCAGAAATTTGTGATTGAAAAAAAAAAAAAAGTTTAGAAATTGGTTGGATGTGCGTTCTGACATTTATATCACAAAATAATATTTTTCAAATTAATTAGCAATTCAAAAAAAATTAAGAGTCTCAACTATTTTTTTTGGGGGTGGCCTTAAAGGCAGTTGTGGGACCATTTGGCTGGGGACGACAACTAAGAGGGCCCTCGATGGCATTTAGGGCAGAAGATACACCTGAGTTTTGGTTAGGTTAGTGATTGTTAAGATTATGGTTAGAGAAAGGTTTAAGTATTATGTCAATAGTGAGACCCCACTTTGAAACAGTATATTGTAAAGTGTGTGTGAATGGGCACTTTTCAATGTTGGGCCATAAAGTTGAGCTATACTTATACGTATACTAAAAAAATGGCACTATGAATTCTGGTACAGACTGTTGTCTGGCACACAGCTTCAAGTCTGTTGGAGGGCCAAGAATGGATTTTAGGGCTGAAGATACAGCTGAGTGAAACATATTGTTTTATGTGTAAGTCAATGGTGAGACCCCACTATGTTATACATACAAGTAAGCGTGTGTGTTGGGTGTGTGTGTCTTTTACTTTTTGCTTCTGTGTTTCAGCTTTGGCTGGGAAGAGAGACGGTTTGCCTAAAGCATCACAATGGGACAATGCTTCACTAGAGGAGCTCTCACAGTTGTATAGGACTTCAGAGTTTCAGATGTGACCTGATCTTGATGGGAGTTGGTCTCTGTCACTCGTGGGTTTACAAAAGGATGATTTTTCCCTCCAACATTCTTAGTCACTGCTATCATGTTTACATTTTGAAAACACTTTGATGGAGGATGTCATTTGAGTCTCGTGTCTCAATGTTTCCTGTCTTAAGTGTAGTAAAAATCAAAATCCCTTTCATATCTAATAGACAAGATGGGAGCTTTTAGGAATAAAGATGAATGTTATGCTTTGTTTTAGGATAAGACTGTATTTCAGGCTGTCAGTTGTGACTTAATACAGGGGGGAAAAAATGATTTGGTTGCAGAACCAATTGGAACCATTACTGAATTACGTTGAGTAAATCTGGGAACATTGATATCCACTCACAGAAAAAGAGGATTTCAGGAAAACTTCAAGCTGAAAAGATATAAAGTGTGAGATTCCACTGTGTCAGCCACAAGGATTCCTTACTCCCTAGATTTAAAAGGATCTTCCACCGGCACTCTCCAAACATTCACAGCGTTTATATGAACTCCGAGGACGCAATGAAAAATGTGGTGTTTCCTCCCATGAATCGTGAGCCTGAAATGAGCAGGGAAGGCCGTGGCTGATGTAAACACAGCGAGGACAAGAGAGCTCATCAGCAGCGGTAGCAGTATCATTGTTTTAAATATAGTTGACGCATGTTATTACACGACCAAGCTGTTGCCGACTTCTTCTGAACAGTAGCCAGTTTGATCTAATGTCCTCTCTGAAAATTATCCTCAAGACTGAACTTTGTAGTTACCTGGTTCAAATACCACTGCTTCCAAACAACATTAGCCAATAACAATCTACAAAGCTTAAAAAACCTAGACGGCACAGCGTTACGTTTCTTATAGCCAGACTGACCGCCTCATTACAAGCTGTTTGGCTCAAGCGATCCAAAAATGCTTTGTGACACTTTCAGCCGTCTGTCGACAAATCAGATAAGTCTAATCAGCAAATTTGTCTCACAGTAAAGGTGCGATTGACTGTGCAAAGTGGTTGTTACCATGAATGGACCTACAACAGTTGGTGAAACGGGGGTTAAACTCATGGCAGGACACATGCACTTCATGGAGACAGCAGCCAGCGAGCATTTAAAATTTTACTTGTATTTTTAGATTTGCCATTGGAGTGATTTTATTTTTCTAAAGCTGTGAATTGTCGTTACCAAGAGCAGCAGAGTTATACACGCTCGTTTTCTCCTCTTCCAACTTTCTTTTTTTTTCTAAAGCTGCAACGCACATTGTTTCCTCGCTTGCTGCCAAGTAAATGAGGAACATTTCTGGATAGAAACGAGATGCTTTGGAAGCCAGAGTTGTAAAGACAAAAACAGAATATTCATCTTCACAGATTCACTAATCCACATACGTTATCCTTCACACTCTTTTATGGAAATGAAAACAGCAATAATCGGCCCTCTGGTCAGAGGAGAAACTCAATGGAGATGGAGTCTCGATTCATCTGATCTGCACAGTCCAGCTCTTGGTGTACATAAACATCATCACTCTTTCTAATGTTCTTTCCACTTGGAGCTTGGTAAACCTTGTCTTCAATGGGCTCGCTGAACTTGCTTGGTTCAATCTGAATTATGCATGTACAGGTTCAAACTGACAGTCTAAAGCATTTACAGCCTTCAAGCCATATATGAACATCTCTGCCGAATCCTTTCTTCAATTAGACTTTCTTAAAGCCAAAAATGCATGAATAAATTAACTGCCCACTGTCCGAATTAGTCAATTTGTTTTTTCTCAAAATCACAATGGAAACTCACGTATCAAACATGGAAATAAGAATTTACGAGAACAGAAATGTCTTGTCAGCTGTAAATGGATACCAAACACTCCAACTCGCATTCATCCATCTAAACACACGGGACATTATTATAGGGCTGAACGGCCCTGGTTGTGAACCAGATGTCCTCCGTCTGTTCTACACCTCTGGATGGATGAGAAGCAGTCGAGATCATCTCCAACACTTCAGACATCTCAGGTCTAATGGCTAATAGTAGTTGTTTGGTCTGAAGTGGATGCTCATAGCCGCAAATGTGCTTTCACACACCCCCACGCAATCCCTCTACTTGCTCCAATTTCTTATCGAGTTTCCCGGCAGGCACATCAAACGCTCTGTATATTTGTAGAGGAGAGTGAGGAGTTGCTGGCTTCAGCTTTTTGGTTCAGAGTTCAGGGTCAGAGTATTTTATTTATGTTTAGATGACATTCATGTTCCAGTGTGATGAATCTGCCAGGCTACACGTCTGCCTTCGTGAAGAGATTTGCGACACATACGCTGGAAGTGATAGACGGTTTTTCAAGATGTTATATAGAAGAGTCGTACGTTACTAACTTCATCTTTCTGGTTGTAAAATAAGAAAGACATCCACCATTCTGGCAGTATCTACAGAACGTACTAATCACACCACTGGCTTTTTCTATATCATGGGAAAGCCCGCCGTCTGGGGAATTGGCCTAAAGAATCAAGGTTAAAACGTGTCACGCTTTGAAGCGAGAAAACCAAGGGCCTCCCTGCTTGACTGTCATGATGGGGAGATGGAAAGAACGATTCTCAGAGCCGAGCCACAGCCTGTTTAGTAGGTTCATATGGGGTTCACCCAGAGTGCTACAGCGTGATGATTCAAATTTTACATTCAATTTTGCTCTTCTGACAAACAGAAAAAAAACAAAGAATAGTAAAACCAAAAGAATAATATTTTGTAACACTTGTAATTTTCAACAAAAACAAACATTTTGAGTGCAAAAAATGCCAGCAAAAAAAATGAAGAATGTTTTAACGGACAAGAAGTCATATCACATTAAAAATTTTAAAAATAATTTTCACCATTAAAATGTCATGTGTTACATAAATTATGATACATTATGTTACCGCATAACATTATGTTACTGTATCGAAAATATGGCAATATTGCAAAATATAGGTTAAGGTTAAAAGGTCACAGACGCCTTTACCACAAACTTCATTAATACATTTCCAACTTTAGAAGCTGGATAACTCAAGCATTTAATTTTCTCTCTCTAGAAGACATGTCCAGCTGGCAGGACATGTCCAGACAAGACAAGAAAGAAAGACAAGACAAAATAAATATGGAAAAAGAGCTAGTGTGTTTGATACAAAGCGTTTGTCTGTGTGTTTTTAGGAGGAAATGGACATTTTCCCTAGAAAACCTTTGGAAGGTAACAGCCTTACAGTACTGTTTGGTTTTAACTGGCGGCACTTGTTTGAGGAAATAACTCACAGGCAGTGGCTTCACTATGGATGTACGGTGGTGTGGTCTGCAGCTGGTGACCTCCCAGTGTCCACATCAGAGAGACAGGAGAAATTAAACACAGCAACCAGTTGCAACACAGCTGCCTCTGTGTGTGTGTGTGTGTGTGTGTGTGTGTGTGTGTGTGTGTGTGTGTGTGTGTGTGTGTGTGTGTGTGTGTGTGTGTGAGAGAGAGAGAGAGAGAGAGAGAGAGAGAGAGAGAGAGAGAGAGAGAGATTGAATAAAGACAAAATTAGACAAAGAGAGAGTGATTGAATGAGGGAAAGAGAAAACACTTAAATGGGAGGTGAGGGGTAAAGAAGGAGATATCTATTGTTGCAGACATAAAACTAATAAAAACAAATTTAAAAGCAAATATGAAAGGTAATGAGACGATCTACGAGGAAAAAAAATTTACAAGGAAAAAACTATTTGTTGGTGTTAAGTAAATGGCTATGATTATCACTAAGACTATGACAAGACAAAGAAAAAGATCAAGATCATATCCTCTCAAAATAAGACACATTATCAGTAAAAGAGTATACTGTAAGTGGTTAAAATCTCATGTTGTGCTAACAGAAATACATAAGATGAAATACTGCAGGATAAGAAATATACAATAATATTATCAGGCTTAATAATACTTTCAACTGGTTATTGCTTATTCTTGAGGCGGCAAAAGCTTCTGTACACGTCACACCACAATTCATGTAAATGACTGCTAGAAATTATGTAGTGATTGTACATTTCAAGAAAGCATTCTTTCTCTTAGATATCCTCACGTATATTGCTTCAAGAGGGCATATTTAACATCGTGGGGGGCTTTTTGACTCCTTTTCATTCTCTCTTTTTGTTATCGTTCATCAAACAGGCTACGGCAACAAAAACTTTTGCACTCTGTCTGAACTGGGTCTCAATCAAAGAGCGGCTGAAGCAAACATAAACTACGCAGTTGCTGTCAAAGGTCAACTTTCAACCCCACATTACCGTTTCAAAATGGCCGACCTCTGCCTGGCCTCTTTACCTTTAATCATAACCACAGGCAAAGCCATTACACAATTCTCAGCTCAGACAGATCTCTAATATGGTCCTAATTGTGTGAAACGGTTCAAACAGACTGATGGGTTTCTAAGAGAATGGAATGTGTTGCATTTTCATCTATTTGCTCAATTGTGCCTCAGCTCTTGCTCTACGTGCCTCAATGTGCAATCACTTTCAAGTCTATTTCTGGTAGACTTGAAAATGCGAATAATTTAGACGTCAGGGAGGCAGCAAGGGTTTTTGGCAGTGCGGTCTGTGTGTACAGTGTTTACCCCCCTGCTGGACCTACCAGCCACATTTCAAAAGAATTTGTCGGGCCGATAACAGCCCGCTGTCATGTTATACTGAAAACCAAAACAGTAAATGTGACGCAGAGACTCGCAATTCTGTTGTTTTAACAGAGCATTCCACCTCTGTATTTTCTGAGCAAATATCTTTACAGGTTCTCTGTCTGTTTGGGTGGTGAAAGGGAAAATACATTGCCGACGTTTAACATGCCGACAACGTTCAAATGCCATTTTGCTGAGCAGCATTACACCGTTTAGAGAAAATCATTCCTTCAGTTGGACTTTCCAGGACTTTGGCTTCCATCTTGTCCCAACTGACCATGTTGTTCCTTTAACAAGTGCGATTTGTCATTTTGATAGTTTCCATTTTCTAAACATGGCACCTTTTAAACTCATTGGTTGGTTTGGCAATAGTGATGATAGCTCATCACATTTTTGCTCTTCTTAAAAAAAAAAAAAAAAAAAAAAACAGCTCCGGAAATACAAGAGGGAAACACTGAGCATGTGAAACATTGCTAAGTAGTAAAACTCTTCTACTGTGGGCCAGAGGAACCATCTGCCTCAGATCAAAGCCAGATACTCTATGTTCTTCTTCACAATTTCCCAAAACCTGGCACAAACACTGAAACCACCAGAAGAACATGGGAGGATTTTCTTTTTTTCCCCTAACTCAAGTTGCATGCATGTAGTGTGGATTGGATGAAAGAAACGTACGTTTATACGAACTCCGGAAAAGAGTGTAAAAGAAATAGAGAGCCGGAAAAGTCTGCTTCAGCTGCAGGTGTGTTAGGGCTGTACGATAATAAGAAAAATTATAATTATGATTATTCTCACAATATACTAGATTTTTTATTTTAATTGTTTCCATGAAACAGACTAATCAAATGAAACAAAAACAGAAACAAACGTAAAACTCTTTTGATAGGTACTCTTTGTCTTCTTTAAACTTAGGTAAGTTCATCCCTATATTGTCTACCACTTATTCTATTTCATTCCTTACGGGAAGCTGGAGTCAATTGCAGCAACTCTAGGACCTGTGCATTCCTAAGGTGGGACACAGTCTGGAAACCGGAGATGCAGGATGAAACCCCTGGAAGACCATGCAAGCTTCACCCAGCTCTGATCGGGGCTCAAACTTGCCCCTCAAGTCTCAAATGGGACCTACTTGCTGTAAGGAGTCTGTGCTTCCATTGTGCCATACGTAGGTAAATTATTTTGTCAGTTTATTCAGCACCTTTAGAAATGGCACGGTCCATTTGATATGCACAGCCATTGAACACACCAACTTATATTGTGTAACAGTCCAATCTTGTGCTACTCATTCATAGACAATTCTGCATCATTTTCATGCAAGCTCTGAAGTTTGATTGTGTAAAAGTCCAACCATTTATATTCCAATATATTCTCACTCCTTTCCCTTGGGAGACGGTCTGAGCAAATCCGAAACTGATGCCCTAAGCCACCTCACCTGACTCCTCTCAATGTTGAGGAAAAGCGACTACGCCAAATTCTTTATGGGTCTCATCCTATCTCTTAGGGTGTGTCCTGCCTCCCTGCAAAGGAAACTAATTTCAGGCACTTGTATTGAAGACCTTGTACTTTCAGTCATGACCCAAAGGTTTGGAATGTAAACTGACCAGTACATTTTAGAGCGTGGCCTTTTACCTTTACCACAACAGACCTGTACAATGACTCCAATACACTGACCTACAATGATTGTAACTTTTTACCATCACTTGTGATCAAGACTAGATTCTTGATTTAGTCCTCGTAAGGATATCTCCTCCATCCGGTAGAGAGCAAATCATCCTTAACTGATTGAAGACCATGGTCTGGCCATTGGGGTATGGATTAATTCCAACATTATACATTCAGCCACAAACCACCCAAGTGCCTTTTGTAGATCCTGGTCTGAGAAAGTCAGCAATACCACATCATCTACAAAAAACAGGGATGAAATCGTGTGGTGACCAAACCAGATCCCCTCCGTTCCCCGCCTAAAAATCCTGTCCATAAAAATAATGAACAGGACCAGTGACAAAGGACAGCCCAGTCAAAATCCGACATGCACTTGGAACAGCTTTGACTTGTTGCTGGCAATGCAAACTCCTGAAAACCTCCTGCTCCGGTCATACAGAGAATGGATATTTCTTATCAGAGAGTACCACACTCCATACACCCGAGATGCCCAAAACACCAAACATGTGAATAGTTTGCAGATATTGGCATGTTATACAATTGTTTGAGAAACATTTACAATTATTAAAATTAGCAAGGATCGTTTGAGAATAAGAGACGACAATTCACTGTTGTGACATCAAAATCACATTGTTTGAGCCAAATCACATTGTTTCTTTCCTACAGTGGAGAGCTCCTACAGTATAAATGAAAATAAAATCTAATTATTATCAAACAAATCAAACAATCATGCTCTGGATTAATGAGCTTTTAATTTGTATTTGTATTCTAAAAATGAATAATCCAAATTATAATGAATAATAAGACTTTATAATTTTGGCCTGTAGCTTCTTGGCAATTCAGAAGTGGTAAACAGCTCATGTAAACACTCGTTACTCCCGACGGTGAGTTTTTCAGTTAAATTAACTTTCCACCATGCAGGAATGAGAGAAACTGTGGAAAGTAAGATTAGTTTTGATAATTTCAGGGTGGTAACTACAAGAGTGATTTGATAAAGATCTATCCAGAGCTTTCAGTGTAAATTCAACAGACTGGCCGGGTGGGATTTCTTGTCATTGAGAAGCAGGAAGCATGAATCTGTGACTAATCATAAAATTTCTTTAACTGAGGCAGTTATAACGTGAAAGGTGGTTATGAAGAAACAAGACGCCAGAGTTGTTCATTGTATGCTTCTCCAGTTTAGATTAAAGCTTCGGTTCACTAACCAACCACTGCAGGAATGGTGAAATTCATGAGTTTTTGGTCATTGGCCACAAGGAGACCTCACAGAATGAATACACTCTTAACTCATTATTTCATGTGTCTGTAGAATAATTTCCTCTAGGAAGCAGCACTGTAAAGCCTCACTTTTAATTCTCACTTACTCACGCTTAGAGCGTTTAATTGACAATATTCATTAAGCTCCAGAAGAAAGACAAAAAAAAAATGACCTGTGTATCATATGTAAAATCGCCGTGCAGAAAGTCTAGAGACTTTGAAAACCTAGGTCTCGAACTCCTCACAGAAAATACAGGCCTCAAACTACACACATAAAGACCGTTGTAGACTAGGCCTCAAACTCAACACAGAAAATCCAGGTCTTGAACTACACTAAAAACAGCTGGGTCTCGATGTCCACCTATACTAACCGAGTCTCAAACTCCAGAGGTCTGAAAATCCAGGTTAATCTGTGAGTTTGAGACCCGGACTTTATCTGTGAGTTTGAGACCTGGTCTTTAGGTATGCCAGACATCTAAAGACTCTGTTTCAAACATCACAGCGAAAATACAGGTCTCAAAATACACACAAAAATAACTATAAAGACTGGGTCTAGACCTCAACACAGAAAAAAATCTTGTTGCATAACATTTATTTATTATTTGAGAATTAAAGGAGCCACATTTGCTGCCACTACAGCACCGTGCAGTCCTCAAATAGCTATTTAATTTACAGCTATGTTTCGTTAAAAAAAAACAATAATCTCATTATTGTGTGCAATAAAAAACAATCTGGCCTTTTTTCTCATTTTTAACTTATTCACATGCGTGACCAAAAGCAATTTTACAAACATAATGCACCAATACTTCAGTAGGAAACTACTTTATTCAACCAGGTTCAACTAACACACCAAAGCTTTCCCCAAATGTGGTTAATATGGGGAGCCAGTATGGCAGGCACTCAAGTCCCTTAGAAGTTTGGCAAGCAGGACGCAGGAGAACGTGAGTGCACATTTGTCAGGTTTAAATGAATGAGTCCTGCACCAACCAAAACAAATGCACAGCGAGCTGAATCTATTCACAGCGTTTCAGACGTTTCAGTCAAGGGGATATCTGTGTATTTCACCCCAGAAATCTGGGCGACCGTTCAAAACATCGCACAAACTGCCTCGGTATGATGGTCTGGGCTCCAAAATGCCCATCTCCTTGGTTTAAACTTGCTACTTAAGACAAACAACTCAAGTTAATGTGTTCTGGAGTCCATGCCATTCCTAAAAAAACAAAACATTTTCCTGAACATCAAATATGATACAACTCAGTGGCGTGTTTACTATCTAGTTTGTCCAAAGGAAAATCCTTTAATGAAATTCTGAGGTAAGCTTTAGGACACTACATCATACTGTCAATTGCATAATTCAACCACAGAAACCGCCACCAGTATTGCATTTGCTTTCTCCACAACCCGCTAAACAAACACGCTTTTTGTGAAAAAGCGACATGTCGGTCAGAAGTCAGACATAAATATAAATGGTGTGGTCATGTGTAATTAATTAGATCTCATAAAAGTCGGTGATAGGTGCCCAAGGCCTGTCGAGGGCCGAGGGTTAAAAGCAGCAAAACCCAACAGGAAAACCCAAAAGTTGCGAGGTTTGCCAGTAGAACGACGGGATTATGGAAGGTTTGGTTACTCCTTGGCTCGTCTTCCTCATTTCATCCACTAAACTTGTCAATTCTCTGTCCTACTTGGTCTCACACTTTCCACTGGATTTTCCATTCCCTAATTTGACACATCGGTGCAAAGATTCCCAGGCTTGGCCACCAGGGCTCTTCCTCCAAGCAACCCAGTGCGGATGTAGCTCGTGCCACGGTCCCGATCACCGGAATGCCTCGTAACTCAAGATTCTGTATATTCTGGATGGGTAAACATGTACACTGCTGTTTTTAGAATATTTGCAATGTTTCAGCTGCAGTTTGTAAAGCTGAAAGGGAAGGAGCGGTGTGAGGACGGCTGGATCTTAAACAGGAAATGCTGGTGCATGGCAGCTGTTTTTGACACAGATGAATTGCAGAACTGTTTTAGGGGAATAAGGTTATTTCTGTTTGTCCAAGCTGACTTGTTGTTATGAAGGATTTTTCTGCTTGCATTGGGTTTGTATACATAGGACGATTTCAGCTATACCAAGAACCACATTTTTTAGGCAAATTATGTACATGTTTGTCAGACAACACATTGGCACAAGTGGTTAAAAAAAATGGAATTAATAAGCAGCCCGTTACAAAGTTTAACAAAACTACAATTAAAAAAACGCAGGAAAAATAAAAA
>SOMO01000012.1:316044-326839 GCA_028128575.1 Paedocypris carbunculus | reverse complement strand
TGGACCAACATACGCACATAAATCAATACAACAACATGGCCTTCCCTCATCAGACAAACTGTTAATGATCATTGCGTTCGCTTCATCAGCACACAAAAAGAGAATAGAAGGATGGAATCAATCAGCACGAGGAAACCAAAAGCAGAAAGCACAGAAAGCCTCTGGGGACACAAATGGCACATGAGGATTTGAAACCAGCAGGATGGGAGAATGTGTATGTGTGTTTGTGGACTGAGTCTTTGAAGCTTGACATCAGCAGCATCAAGAGCTGGATCAATGCAGTGCGTCGGTCTGTCTCTGTACACCGAATCCACGGGATGAACCTGTTCTCTCGCCCCTCAGGGAGCAGGACACAGCTGTTAGCGGCAGGTCCCGCTGCTTCCAGCCGAGATGCACTCACTGCTTGTTTATCCAAATCGTCCAAGCTTCTTCCTCTCTGTCACACTGAGCATCTTCACATTTCAGTCCGTTCAGGAGGCCTGAATACACTAAACTGCAGCCTCCTTCTCAGTGTCTCCATGTTCAGGCAACTGTCTACCGGATCCAATACTCGACATACTACAGAAGACAGATCAGTCATAAATAAAAATCCTATGATCATTATGGATCTTGGTCATTATGGGGACCACAACTTTGAAGGCTTGTATGAAGGTCAAAATGGGACTCGAGGGTTTAGGTTCTTAAGGTTAGTGTTAGGAGAAGAAGATAGGAAATTGCGCTAATGCTGAGACCGGTTTTAAGAATTATAATCATCATTAAACTGGCTGGTAAGCACATAAACCAGGAGCAGTGGGCAGCTCCAAGATGCGGCACCTGGGCGACATGTGGGGTAAAGTTCAAGTTCAGAGCATTTGTAAGGCACTTTTTTGCAGTTTTAACTCAAAGCGCACAAATTGTATTAAAGGACACTCTGTTGTAGAACCAGCCCGCACAGGTTTATGGTGAATCTTATGGTGAGCACACATTTATCATGTAGGTATAGCTTTCCTAATCAATATGAAATATTATTTAGGTGGGTTTTGAACGAAAATTGTAAACTTTGGTCAATGGAACTAATTAAGTAGAAAAATGTAAATTGTTAGAGGAAATCAGTCTCAAAAAAATATGTAACTACAGAAAATTGCCATCATTGGAAACGTATTTTGCTTTTACCTGTGTGTAAACTTCAGATGACCCCTTATGTTTCTAAGTAAAACATGTTACACGCCGTCCTTGCATCTTAAGGGTTTTCTTAGATCTGCGTTCTGCTCATTGTACCTTTAGGGCTATATATGGCAAACTCTAAAGGTCATGCACTGGTTTCGCTGTGGAAACATAAACAAGCAGCTAATAAACCCCCAAAAAAGGGCTTATGTTTCTTTTAAACACTCTAAGGTCACTTCGGCACAATAAATTCCTTGATTCATTCAATCGTTTTTCCCAAAGAGAAAATATACCTAACAACTTTACAATAAAATTGTATGAGCAAATTAAGACAATTAAAAATGTTATTCCCTAAAGTAATAGGATTACCAGGAAATCTGGATTAATGTTTCAGGACAGCAACGGCCTTCAAGCCAAAATTGATTTCCGAAGCAAGTTTATCATGATCTGAACAGATGAAGTGCTGGTAATCAAACTCGTGAGTGATTGTGCGCCTGCAGTCACTCTCTTTATTCTTAAATCACTCTTATTGACAAGTGTGTATCCTAAATCACTAAATCCTCCGTTCGAGTCAAACCTGCTTCTCTCCGCATCCGGCTGCACACAAACCAAACGACTTCACTGATCACTTTCGAAACTCACGGCAACGAGAAGAACTTCTCCTCTACATTTGCTTATCTTTGAAGATTTATGCCGGCTTCTTTTTGGACTCTCTTCCCCCCAACGCTCCTCTATCGACTCCTGCAGATGTTTCCAGTTTACATAGCAGAGGGTGGGCACAGTGTCGGGCAGCAGGCTGACCTCCCACCTGCAGTTTTGACCTTTGCCCTTCACAGCTCTCTAAGAGAGCGGAACACCTGATGACCTGACCTCTGCGCAGACTGACACGGACGTTGTGACATAAGAAAATGCAACAAACGTCTGTTAGATCTCTGAAAAGTGATACACGACAACCTTTTTACCAGCTGGCAAATCTGGGTCTCTGGCGCCCTCTATAGATTAAAAATTGGACTTCAAATATAAACTAGGAACATGATTTAGGGATTAAATCCCAAGAAACGTGGATTCAAACGCATTGTAAGATTGTTAAAAAATACATTTTACTAGGTAAAAACTATAAAGCAAAATTCTAAATTTCAGTTAAATAGATACAATTTCTGTTTATATAAAAAGATTTAGCTATAAATAGTAGTAGTAAAGTAAAAGTCAAAATGTAACTGCATTAAACCATACAGTGAAGTTACAAACACACACACAACGTGAAGGTACGTACACACACACACACACACACACACACACACGGAGCAGTAGGCAGCCTTAAGCTTTGTCATCACGGGAGTATTTGGCTGTCAGGGTCAATCCACCGGACCGGGATTGAAACCTCCAACACAAATACTCCAAAATGACACTATGCTGTAAAATGTTAGCATTTTGTTAAACGATTAAAACACTGTTACAATAATAGAATAGAATACCTTAATTGTCTTTGTAACCCACGATACAGTGATAATAAAGGCATATTTTTAAATTCTATCCAACAAAAGATGCGGCAAAAAAGATTTAAGTATATTTTATACATTTAAGTATAAAAATATTTTTTTTTATTATTATTATTCCGAAAGTGCAAACAAGGTATTTTTTTTTTTTTTTTTTTTAAGGGCTGTTGTGCCCTTAAGGACTGAAGATCAGATTGTGCAGACGGAAAGAAACACCTCATGTTTTCCATGAAATCATGACTGAACGTGCCAGAAGAGTCTGATTATTTGTTTATTTCACAAAAACAAGACCCCCAAAAATGAGAGTTGGCTTGTTGTGGAGTTAATGTGGCCAAATAAAGAACATAATTAGTCTGAAAGTGGGTCTAACGGTAAAGTCATGTCTGCTGGTCTGACACCAGTTTAACTGTCTGTGATGTCATAGTAAAGTCTTCAGTTCTACACCAGTGCAAACATCATTTCAACAGGTTGGAATGGGCTTCAGGCCAGTAGTATTAGCATTAAAGTGCCTGTAAAAAAACAGGTTTAATGACCTGGATTTGTACCAGTGCACCTGCAAAACAGCTCCTAAAACACGCACACGTTTAATTAAACAGCATTGTAAAAGCATTAATGCTCAGCATATTCATATTGACTTTTGGGCCTGGTGTCTGGTCTTGCTCGTTCATACAAAAATATAAAAATATTTGTGCACGTGTGTGTGTGTGTATAATGCATTTTAATACATATACAATAATGGAAAGGAAGTACACTAGGGACCACACTGAGTTGAGCACACTGATTTGTGCTCTGCATTTAACCCATCTGAGTGAGTGCACATACAAACAGTGAAGTAGACAAATCCGGAGCAGTGGGCAGCCTAAGCCGTGGCGCCCGGGGGGCATGTGGGGGTCGGTGTCTTTCCCAAGGAACCAGAATCAGCCATAGGAAGATTCCAACAAGCAACCTCTCAGACAGTCCAAGTTCCCTACAACTGGACCACAACACCCCAAGATCCCTAGAGATCCTCTCTCCAATTGATCTATCCATCCAAAATTATTTATCTCCAACTCTTTTCACAAGCATAAATTCTTGTCAATAACAGGCACTGCGGAGGCAAGTCAATGATTTTGTTTTACTGTAGCTAGTTGCCTTGTAGATTAAAACTAAATGATCAAAAATAATTGTGGTGTTCAAACCTTTGTATAAAATTTAGAAGTTTGAATAACGCTATACGACAAGTTTTCAACCCTCGAGAAATTTGGCCACAATGTGCAAAAAATGTTCTCTTGTAATTATTGATACGGGAAAATAGATTATTGAATAGAGAGTATAGACTGTATTTATAAAACCACATGTGTATTTAACAAAACCGCTATAAATTCAAAATATTATTAAAATTATATTATGTGTGTGTGTGTGCGTGCGTGCGTGCATGCATGCATGTGTGCGTGTATTACATGAATGAATAAAGTAGGTACGTTAATGCAAATTACTGCATTGTAGTTGCTGTTTGATTTTCAGCTCAACACTGTCATCTAGTGGCGAGTGACTGAAGGAAATTGCAGATGTTTGGCTTTCCTAAAAGACCAAGGGTTTTTCCTCCCTGGGAGAGAATTCTTTCGCAGCCACAGTGATTTATATCACAGCACCTGCAAAAAGATAAAAAGTTGCAGCCTTTTACCACTCCTCGTAAAACCAGAAACAAAGCCCCCTCTCCTTTGCCAAGCACTCAGCTTTATTAAGCTCATTGTGGCAAAGTGCCCACCCATTCCATCTCCATAAACTGTGATACTTAATGCAAAATAAATGAGCCAATTATAAAAGGAATGATTCCAGTTCACCACCAGACATTTCTCCTGTCATTCTGAACTACCAGAATTCCAAGACAGGCACAATTCACTCCAAATATTGTGTTATGATTTAGTTATTATCACCCTCTTGAAAGTTGGATTTCTAAAAAGTGTACAGCTTGTTTTATGCATTTACTAAATATGCGCCATACTGACAGTTGAACGAATAGACTAATTAATTAATTAATTAATAGATTAATCTATCTGTCAGGTAGACAATCACATTGATGAATGGAGAGACAGACAGCAGAAGACAACAAAGACAAATTACAAGGTGAAGGACAGAACAATTGACACACAGTCCAATAAACAGTAAGACTGATCAATAGATGTATAGACTGATTGAAAGCCAGAGAGATGACTAGACAGATGAATAGACAGACAGATAAATAGGTAAACAACAGACAGGTAGACAGACTGCTAAACAGACAGAATAAGACAAATAGATGGTTAGAAAAAAATATACTTGGATGAAAAGATGAATGACGTATGTCAAAACTGATAGGATGATGGATAAACAGACATAAAGACAGACAGACATTCTGTGATGGTGTCCATCATACCTTTCAGAGAGAACCTTCAATATCTCTTGTCGAGGTACAGTGTCTGATTCATCACTATCTACTGGTGTTGTCCAAGGTTCAGTGTTTGGATCTCTATTCTTCAACTTCTTTGCGTATGGTCCCTAGCAACCTTGGCTTCTTTCATCACTGCTATGATACGCTGTTCATGTCCTTTTAACCCGACGGCCAGTCTATCTCTATCTCTTCTTGTCTCAGGGAAATCTCTGATTGAATGGCAGAACACCTTGTCCAACTAACTTGGCAAGTTGGATCTACTGGTGATTTCTGCTCATCCATCCATACAGCACAACATTAACGATCATCTCACAGCCAGGTCCTGTAGATTTGCTCTGTACAATATCTGAAAAATATGATCTTGACTCTCGCATTATGCTGCTCAACTTCTAGTACAGGTTCTGGTAATCTCAAGGCTGGATTATTGTAATGTCTTCTTGGCAGTTCTGCAGAACACAACCTCTGCAAAGAATTCAGAATGCTCCAGCCCAGTCTTTAGTCAACCTAAAAGGACACATGTCACTCCTCTGTGGTCTCCTCACACTGGCTACCAGTTGCTGCTAGGATCACATTCAAAACGTGTTAGTAGTGTTAGTGTCTCTTACAAGAACTTTTACACAGCTTATTCATTAAAACTAGAATCACTACCTCCTTTCCAATCATTAAAAACACTGAATACTGAACTCATTCATCAGTACCTTAACTCTCAAAAGAAAGAAAACTCTCAAGACCTTCTGTCTAGTGACTTCTTTATCTAGCCTTGTGGAAAGAATTTCCTGCTCAAATTGCCTCTAATGCTTCTCATTTTGTGTGTCGTGTTAGATAAATAAGCCAAAATTCTACTTAAGTAAGTAACTAAGTGTTTTTTACTCCGTTACTTCACACATCTGACTGACAAAAAGACAGCCAGATAAATGAACAAACAGACATGCAGAAAACAGACAGTTACTGTAGATAAATAGACAGAAATAATGGAAGGCAGACAGATGAACAAACACACACTGACAGGCACACAGTTGACTAGACTGGCACACTAACAGCAGCATCAACAGACAGTCATAATAACACACATAAAGACAGACAGAGAGGTGATTAAACAGACATATTGACAGATAGAAAGAAGAGCAGACAGACATACTGTAGATAAAGCAAAATGTTGACTTTAATCTGAGCATTCTCAAGCAGGAAGTGGAATCACTGAACAGATGTGAGCGTAAACCTGTCTCCAGCACACAGTGTAATGTTCTCTAAATGATTCATCACACTGTCAGCTACAACAAACCCAGCTTCACCGAAGCTCCTCACAGCGTGCTAACAGTAGTAGTACACCCACAAGAACGCTAATACACTACTAAAGTCACGACACACCGCAGACATGGAGTAAATGTGAGTATACTGTATGATGGATAATTCAGTGCAAAAGTCTTTTTTTTCCTCCATCTTTGGCTTGTTTCCCTCCGAGACCAGTAACTTCAGCTTAGTCTACTCTTCATTCTTGCCTCTGATGTTAAATGGCTCTCTAACGGCGACCAGAGTCAGTCACCTGCACTACAGCGTGAAGTGTAGACTCAGCACGTCTATAAATCTCAGCTGAGTGAAAAGCAGCGCGGGATCAACGCATCCTTTTAAAGTCGCTCTGAGCATGAATACATTAGCCGGGACGGCTGCACGAGTGTTTTTCAGGATCAAATGCATTTTAATGATTACATTATAGATACACACCCAACGCCAGCAGATTTCTTTTTCATGCGCTGAATGTGTTTGTTCATTCTGAGCTGCCGTTCGTTAACGTAATGGAGAACGAAAAGCTATTCTTTCAGCAGACCTGCCTGCTAATTTGAGGACTTCCCCTTTTGCTCAGCATTTCTCTCTTTTCTCCAGTACTTACTTCCCGGTCTCTGTTCATCTACCTTTGAATCCTCAGCCACCTTTCAGTCTTTGGCATCCTTCTTGAGACCAATACCTGAAGACACGAGCCAGTAAGGAATCATGAAATATTACACAGCTTTCCGGTGATTCATAGTGGACTGCATTAATACTTAAGGATCTTTATGTCCTTTCCAATCACTGCAATTACCATACGTCATGTCCAATGGGCCTGCTGAAGTCCTTCAAGAACAGTGTAATGACAGTCATGACATTAGCCATGAAGATAGTCCTGTCATTCGACATGAGACACGGTCTTTCCTGACATGTGATCATAAAGTGCGGCATAGGAATTTTCTCTTGGTATAGTGTCCTGCACTCACAGTGTCTTTACCAATTACTCTGTTGGCCGTGAAGGTCAAGGACAGTCCCATCAGTCATGATGAAGCACACTGAACCACTGCACACACCTTTAATCTGGCCATTTCCATGTTACTAAGGTCTTCCTGTGTCACTGTCTGCAATGTCGCTCTAATGTCCAGCGCAAAATTACATTTACATTTTATTGCACATTACTGCATAATCTCATAATCTACACTAATCAGAATTTTTATTGGGGACTGTTCAAAGGACAAAATGACTATTACAGTGGGCATGCAAGGTTTTACTGCTGGTTTTACTTTTTGCTGTTCTCTTGAATGAAGATTGTGGATGACATTAGTTTTCTAGAAATAATGTTTACAAAACACAAATTTGCCTTTAAATGTAACTAAAATGAGTCCTACATCCATTAGAAAAATTTAATATTTTTAAAATTGCATGGTCTGCTTGTTAGTGCAAACTGTTTTCTGTTCTTACATGTTTTGTGTTCTTACACAGAATGGCCAAAAACAAATATCCAGTGAATTGCAGTGCCTCATTGATGCCAAAGGTCAGGGGAGAATGATCGGACTGACAACGGATATTCTAAAAGAAAGCAACATTCTAAACATTTTTAGACATTCTTAAAGAAAGCAACAGCAACTCAAAAAACCACTTCAAAACATGTATTACAAAATATGTAGGAGACACATCAAACACATCAAAGCTTAAGACTGATGGGCTACAGCAGCAGAAGAACACACTGGGTGCCTCTCCTGTCAGCTAAGAACAAGACACTAAGATCCTATAAAAAGTGGACAATAAAACACTGGGAATTCTTTGCCTGATCTTATGAGTCTTGATTGCAACATTTGGATAAAGACAATAGAGCATCCTTTGGATGTGATGGAGTTTCGAATCTTGATTGAGTTTGCCACAAAGAATTAGGCCAGTTCTGAAGACAAATGGTGTTCCAACCTGGTACTACAGTAGTAAGGTCTACCTCATAAAGAGGCCGTTAACTGTATAAACATTTACACAATATCCATATAGCTTACGAAGTAATAAACTTTTATAAAGTAATAAACAGTTTTATAATAAACAATTTCCAACTTTTCTGCAGTAGAATTATCATTTTACAAAAATACACAAAGGAAACCAGTTCTGAACCAGAGCAGAGCGATGGAAAGACACATTGTCCCAGACAACAATGTATTGCATGTGATCGACTTGATTTGCTGCTGTTATGTTGTGCAATTGGTCCAAGAATGTAAGTATGAGTGCTGTCTTGTAAGGGCCCNCATTATTAGACACCTAACTGGGAAAAATAGGCATTCTAAAAAATCTGTGTTCATTTTTTTTCAGAACGCACATACAGTATCTATGTAAAATACACAGGTGGTAGAAACCTGTACTGTCTTACTAAATAGTTCCACTATAAGGTCAGTTTGAAGTAGCTGAAAACTTTACCAAACACTATAACTTAAACTTTAATTACTTTGCATGCTTAAATGTTTGCAGCAAACCTTACAATTACGATTATTTATATTATATCATTCATGGAAACATAAATGGTGGGGAGTATTCCGCCCTGAGGTGGACCGCGCTGTGCTCACTTTCTCCTCACATAAATGAGAGTTTATTACAGGAGCAGTGGGAGAGGTCCTTGATATCATTAAAATGATGAAATACACAACGACAGTTTAGACAAACTGCATTTTAAGAGCCGTCTAAGTGCGCTAAACGGCAGCGACAAGCGGAGGCCCGCTTCAGCGGCGAGGTCGATGGAGTCGTGACAGCCGCGTCGCTGTCGTCGTCGCGGCTGATTGGAACTAACGCCGCACACGCTGCTGTTTTTCTCCTTCGTCAGCGTGTCGATTTACCGCGGTCTGTTCCGTGTGAGGAAATTACCAGCAGTCGCTCATCTTTACATCTCACAGGAAGAGGAGTAGTAGATGAGAGAGACCCAACTCACGCCTGCCTTAAAAAAACAAACACAACTCGCCTTTTGATGATCCTGCAGGTTTCCACATGAATAATGTACGGCAATTATTTTTAGAGATCGGCCATGTCAGAGACTTCTGCTGAGATCTGCAAGCGTACATCAGCTCATCACTCACTCGCTCTTACTCTCCTTCATTCCATTGTAAAAGTGATTTGCAGGTGACCGTTTTACGTTGCCTATTTCTGTCTTGTCTTTGACGCTCCATTTTATTTTAGATTAGGTTCTTTCTTTCACATAATATCGGGTCATAAAACTGGTCCGGTAAGGCATCTAGTTCAATCACAAGGTGATGTGCTGCTATTCACAGCCGTATCACATTGTTCTTTAACATTAACTAACAATTTAACAGCGGTGGATAGAAAAAACAAAACAAAACACGTACAACAGATGATGTCACTAAAAAAGAAAACGCTGCTAAGAAAATGTTAGGATTTTGTTTTGCTTTACTTTTCTGTGTATTGGGTTAGGTTTACTGTGATGAAACTAACAGTAGTCATTAAGTATGCATATTTTCCATTTACTATCTGGGTTGAAGATCTTTTAGTTGAACATGTCACAAATCACAGTTTTTGAAGTTTCTTGCGTTTGGCTTTAAGAGAGATGCTTGGACTTGCTCAAACAATTGAATTTCAGCAGTGGCAGATTGTTCTTGGATCGCTTCACGGTTCTCCCTAATCTTTCGGAAGGTGCTTTCACTAACCTCATACTCCTGTCCCTTGTCTTGCTTACTGAAAGCTGAGGATTTTTTTTTTTACTTCAAGATGGATTTTTAGCATTGAGATTCACTGAGAAACTTGAGGTTGGTTTTGTGTAAGCGGTTACAAAGTTTCAAATTCATAATTTTAATTCAAAGTCTATAATTTTTTAATAATAAATATTATTTTGGCCTTTAAGTTTAAATTAGAGTTTAGTTTATTAGATTTATAAATTGTGTTCCGCATTAGCGCATATTAGAATATCTCAATGCAGCTGAAAACACAAATGAAACAAACAGAGAAATGTGATAATGACTATAACACTGACTATGAATATAACCAGAGAGCAAGCAAATATGAATCAGTGGCTAGAAACAACAACATTAAAAACCAATCGAAAAACACAATTTTAGAATTTTCAATATACACAGAACGTGGGTAAAATGGATTTTGGGTGAACTATTTCTTTAAGAAGTGTTGAGGATGGAATAGATGTCATGGTGATTATAAAAGACTGATGAGAGCGTTGACCTTTTTATTAAACAATCTCGCTCTTCTCTGATCCCTTTTTTAATTTATCTAACCCAAGGACATTGTGTTTTAACGATCACTTTCTCTGCCGGTGGTGTTCCATATACCAAAACTTTCCCAAGATCATAATTTAAAAACATTAGCAGGGGAATCGGTGATGTCACTAGGCCGATACCTACAGCAGTGAATCCCTCAGCCACACAGTCGAGTTTCCTGGTCCTAAATCATTTTTAATGCCAGTTCCAGCCTTGTCTGCACTGCTTCACTTGACGCCACTTTCTCTTCTCCT
>SOMO01000012.1:289309-303358 GCA_028128575.1 Paedocypris carbunculus | reverse complement strand
CACACACACACACACACACACAGATTGAAGTTTCCAGATTTTCATTAGAGAGCATGGTACCGAAAGCATTTTCACACACTTTCCAAAGTGTTTTCCGGAGTGTCTATTACGTACCATCGGTTTGACGCACAAACACAGACCACTTTTCAGGTGTTGAGTTTGTCTTTGTCCTCTGCCACGATTTTATCAGTTATTGGCTGACATTGTTGATGTTCGACTCAGATCTCCGGCCGGATAAACAAACAAGCACGACCTGCTGATGCTGCACATGCTGCATGGCCTCTGACTCCATCATCCTCTTCACCTTCACTGAACAAAAACCAAAGGGTTAGTTTGAAGGCAGAGGTCACATTTTAACACGGTTTCATTGATTCTTGTTAATGTTCTATTTAATTTTCTTTGTTATTTAGAGGTATTGGATTTATTTTTTTTAGTTTAGTTATGAGTCTTGTGGGGTCTTCTAGATGTATGCATGCAAAAATATTGAAATTCCATAATTTGCCTAGTGTGCCTAAATTCCTTTCTTATATTTGCTAATCTTTTTATTGGTCCTGGTGAGATCCCTGAAATGTTAGATGGTTGTTTACCAACTATTTTAAATTCTTCTCATAGGAATCATGGGTATTGAGGAGTGTTTGAAATTGGTTTGGTCTATGATGGTTTTCTGAAGATTAATTTAAAGTAGATTATAGAGTAGCTTTAACTCATTTGAATTTAGTGATTGAAAAAAAATTAAAGTTTTAAAGTGTTCAGTGGATTCCACCGCACTGGAAGTCTTCTTTTCTGTATGAGATATGACAAAATTAAATTAAATTAAATTTATCAAACATTGAAAAATAAAATCATCTATTTGAAAAAAGTCATCAAAAATCTGTGCGTATGCTTTTCAGATTGTGAGCTGAACAAATTGTGGGAAGATCAGTCAACCCAAAGTTGGAAGTGAAGATGGAAAATTGTCCAAGCATGTGATCTCTCCTCAACATTCCAAATTCAATTACAGAACTTCAGGTGATTGAGCAAAACCTCACAGCAGAGCCAGGGGTCCATAACATCCATATTAGCCCAGCAGAACGAATGGGTTGGGTTTAGCAGTGGTCGGTTGGTTGGCAGGAAATGTTGAGTTTGAGAGATTGAAGGTGTCAGAAGTACAGGACTGGAAGTGCTTACAGCTTCGGTGAGAATTGGAATCCCGTCATCACTGTGATTGATCAACAAGAAGATTGAGAATGTGGTATTTCACAGCCCATGTATTGATTTAGCCGTGTCGATGATATATTGAGTGACCTCAGTTGCTGATAAAACAAATTTAGCTTTCATGATCGATATATGTGTATATTTTCAATAATATCACCATCAGTAAACATATTACTGGAGAATGTTTTGTAAATACGATAACTTTAAACTGGCCAGTGGATTGAGAGTGCACAGAAAAGCAGCAAATGTCTTTAGATCTTGAGAATCAGAACGTAGCTTTCTCCACTGATAAGCGTCAGATGTCTTTTCTCATCTTTGTACTCTATTTTCAGCTACTGATAGTCCGATTCCATCCAATTTCCCATGTGTGAGGTGAGGAAAAGTGAAAGACAGAGAGTTGGCAAGGAAGTCTGTAAGTAGGTGAGCAGTGACCCGTCTGGAAAATAGTTTGAAACATGTGAGTTCAATGAAGATGTCATAAATCAATGTTATGCTTTTTATTTTGACATTTGGCTGAGATTGCAAGGCAGGAACAACTTCTTTATCTGTTAAAGAGCTTTGTATTTACCACTGACAAACAGTATGGAGTCCCCACTCTCAGAAGATCTTTCTTGAAATGTTTAATTATGCAGAAAATAAGACCAGCATATGTGTGCCATAAAACACCACATCGTCACTTGCATAACCTTGCAAAATAAACTAAGCAAATCCCTTTCCTGATGGAAGGGAATGAAACGCTTGGAAAAGGAGTGACTAGAATTACTTTGTTTTAGTTCTTACGAGACAATGAGAAAGTTCAATGCCTTTGTCCTCAGGTTGTCCTCCTCTCGGGCTCTTCCTGGTCCCTTCTCTTCAGCTAACGTTCAGGGATCTTGCTTCCAGCCCTTCTTTCTGGGTGACGTTCCACCTCTCAGCACACTCTGGCTGGCTTCTCCCTTTCTTGTAGTGGGTTGATTGGTCAAGTCAGGAGCACCTGTGTGGCTTCGTTAACAGCCGACCGCTCCCACCTGCAGCAGTGCTGGCCTTGGTCCTGGAGCTTCTCCTGGTGCTCTCCCTGGTCCTGTAAAGGGCTGGCCTCTCACAACTCAGGAAAGGGCGCGTGCCACGCTTTTGACAGCTCATCATGAATCTCAGGAAAAAAACGTACTCTCACAATGGTAGCAATCGTCCTACCACAAATGCAATTACTGGGTTACAACAAAACACATATGACACGGAGGGGAAAAAGCAACTTTGGCAGAATATTGATCCAACTTCCTAAAGCAGGCTGGTTAAAATTCTTAGCATTTTTTCAAAGTTGTGGATGAAAAGTGGCTACAAATGCTGTACATGTACAATGATGTGGGTTTTAAATAAATGGCTTGATTGATGCACTTTTAAATGCATCTTAGTAGCTTACTCAACCCACATCCACGTGTGTGCTACTACACACACACACTGCCTAAAATTGTGAAATCTGAGTCTTGAGTGGCATACTTTTCCTGACAATGACTCTCACCACTCTGTGGTTGTTGCTTGCTATCAGTTGAAACCCACATCCTAAACCACCCGATGATATTCTGACATATCCTTCTGTTGTCAGCAGTGATTTCATTCAGTAAAGATTTTTGTGATGGCTCAGCTCAAACCCAAACAGATGATTTGTACATGAAACATGATTGGCTGTGGCTGACTCGTGTTTCTGTCTGAGGGAGATAGGAACAACTCGGCTTGTTATTGCTTCCATTTCTGATGATTTAACTATATTACAATTTTTTATCAATGATTGCATTTTAGGACTTTTAAACCACAATAAATACGCAAAAGCATGAATTTTTGTTTTTGAAAACCGCAAAAACAAATTTGCTGAAGCAGAAAGGGTCCGCTGATGTGTTCGTGTGACTCCAGGGACGCTCGGATGTGCCCTTTAACACCCGAGTGTGACACATTGATCAATGCACGTCTCAAACAGAGAGCGATCTATCCAAGTTAAAGCCACTTGCCAAACCGGTGCCGTTTCAGCACTAATACATCCCCCATGGCCGACAGCCCTAACTCTCGGACCACTCTTGCTTCTGCTAATACAGTCCACCAACATAAGTCACTCTGAAATGTGAGCGAGCCAGACGGCTAGAGAACAGTGTGCACAGGACAAACCCGTGACCTTGGTTGTCTTTCAGGTGATTGGAGTGAGAAAACGGGAATGGAGTCTATATAAGAGAGAGAACGAAGAAGAATAACAGTTTTCATAATTTCATCACATTTCAGCTGTCCAATGGTTTTATGCCAACATTAAGTCGCAAAGAACATTTAACACAAATGTGACACTTTTGACAATCAAATCTTTATTTTTATCAGTTTGGTGAAGTTTTTCAATAACAGTAACATAAACAGTTTTTTTGTCTTAGGCCACTAAATAACTTTAACTAATTCAATACTGAAACAAGTTACTAATAAGGTTTGTCAACCGGCATCTAAAGTAATCATGTTTTTATTAATCGGAATTTTTGTTTTGTAATACTTTAAAGTTTTTCAAGCTTTTAGTCAATTAATTTAATGGTTTATTTTAAATGAGATTAGACTATAATAGCTAAATAATACTAGATTGGATTAGATTACATTGTTTATACTTTGTTACTTGTTTTATAGATTAAATTTTATTCGATTAGATTACAGTACATTAGATTAGATTAGATTAGATTACATTAGATTAGATTAGATTAGATGTGTGGTATTGAAAAACGTAACTCAGTTTTACGAAATCAACATGCTCAAATTACATTTAAATTAAAAAAGTTGAGAAAAATCCTGTTTTGTTTTTGTTTTTTAGACTATGTTTCACTATGTGAGTAACTAAGATTTAAATTCACATCAAACATTGTTACCATAACAAGTTGTTTGGTCAGCAGTGGTGCTAGTAACACCAAGGATTTGAAAAAAAAAATGTCAAAATCTTTTGCATCTACTCCCTAAGCACCAGCCCAGAGACTTCAGAATCAAACAAGGAGTCAAATGTGATTTACAGGAACAATTTATTCAGCGTCAGCATCCCTCCAGGAATCTCTCCACCTTTCTCCTACGGCCATACCTCCCTCTTGTTGAAATATGCATGCACGCTTTCCCCTCTCCTCCCATTAGAGAGGCTAGTCTACGCTCACGTAGAAGCCCAAAGTCCAGCATTTTCAATGCCACCGTTGCCTATAAAACATTTAAGCACAGTTTCCTTTCCCAGGGCGCTGCAGAAACACGGTTAATTAAATGAGCAGCTTGTCTGAAGTACTCAAATAAAACACCAGTCAAACATTGCAGTTCATTCATTAGCTATAGCGCATCACCATTTCAGATTGCTCACTTAGCATCCAAACCCGGATTATTCTGGATTATCAGCCAGCGGAAGCTTTTGATATTCGCCCTGAGAGCTACAGAAGAAAGGTGCTTTTGTTTTGCGCAAGTTCTCCATGTCTTAAACTCCACAGGGTCAGTCTGGACATTTCAATTCGACATCCGGAATGCTGGAAGCATCCGTGGCGTCTCCATCGCTGCTTTTTGAGGAGACACTGTGCACCAGAAAAGTCATCTTCTGTGTGTAGAGAACCCCCATGTGAAGGAATGGCATGCTGGATTCCGGCGGCTTTTCATCTTCTGGATGGAGCTGGTCCAAGTCCAAAAGGGCTTTTTGTCTCTGGTAGTATTTCGAGAACTTGTTGAAGATTATGGAAATGGGAAGTGCGACTACTAGCAGGCCACAGATGATGCACACGGTGCCGATGAGCTTCCCAGCTAGCGTGACGGGGTACATGTCGCCGTATCCCACCGTGGTCATGCTGATGGTCGCCCACCACCAACCAACCGGAATGGTCTGCAGTTCTGACTCTACATCCTCTTTTTCCACAAAATAGATGAGCACTGAGAAGATGGAGATCCCGACGGAGAGGAACAGAATGAGGAGCCCGACCTCCTGGTAGCTGTGACGGAGAGTCGCTCCGAGCGAACGGAGTCCGACGGAATGCCGTGCCAGTTTGAGAATGCGGAAGATACGCATGAGCCGCAATATCTGCACCACCCTTCCCACGTTCTCAAGTTCCTCGCTTTCCTCAGCGTCCACCGTCTCGAACGCTAGAGTGGCATAAAAGGGCACGATGGAGGCAAAGTCGATTATGTTCAGCGCATTGCACAGGAATTTACGCAAACATGGAGTGACTGCCAGACGTAACACGAACTCCACGGAGAACCAGATGACACAAAAGGTCTCAAACGCAGTCAGTACCGGGTTCTCCACTGCTTTCTCACTGACCTCCGCTTGGTGAAACTCGGGCATGCTGTGTACACACATGGCAACGATACTCACCAGCACCACGCTCAGAGAAAACACAGCCATGATTTTGGCCGAGCACGAGTAACCAGGATTCTCCAGACGCAGCCAGAGCTGCTTGCGCTTCTCGGAGCACCACGTGCCCTCAAACTTCTCCAGGTCCTTGTCAAACGCAGAAAGCTCCTCCATGGATGAGTCCAAACTGTCCTGCAGGTGGTGCTGAGCATCCTCGTCGTTCGCCCAGTCGGGATCTCCAGCATATTCTTTTTGTTCTTGAAACTTGTTACTGCAGCAAGCATCGAGGTGAAGCTCTTTAATCCCCCAGTACTCCAACTCCTGGCTGAAACTGAACACGCACAGCTCCTCCATCAGATGGATCTTCCCAGTGTGATAAAAGTTCAGCACGTAGAGGAAAAACTGCGGATTGCGGTCAAAGTAATACTCGCGGTCTGCTGCGGCGTAATCATCGCAAAGTTGGAGAATAGCCGACTCGGAGCTGCAGTACAGCAACTGAGCCAGACGTGTTTGAGGGAAACGTTGGAGGATCACACGTTCCACACGCTGCTTAAAGCCACCAACGTTAAGGTTGATGAAGCTCTCCTCAGGACCACGCCGGTGCAGGACCTGCCCGTACACCATGATGGATGACTGTACATGAAGGAGTAGGTGGGCTAAGCCACGATGGAGAGTCTCGGATTAATCACATGGAACTCTGAGCCTGAAAGAGAGAATTTAGATTTTGTGATAAAGTCTGTTTTGATGAGTCCGATAAGTTGAACTTCTAAGCATTTGTTTTCTTTGTGAAATCCTGAACTGCTGAAGATTTGTTGATAAACTTTGTGAGCAGTTTTAAATGCAGACTCAACATCAGCCAATCTATTATCTTCAGTGTGCAACTGTAACAACAGTAATGGGATAAAAGGTTTCTGGAGCCAAAATCAGCCGTAATAGTCACTAATGGATATTGATTTTCTACAGTATCGTAAACCAAACCTCAGTGATCAGTATAAGCTTTTTAACACTAATCCCAGCTACTGATCACTGGAGAATAACACGTGTAGAATTTGCTGCTCTCACTTTAGGCAAATAGATAGCTTGAAAGAACTGACAAAAGAACGAAAAATAAGAAGCAGGAAGCAAGAAAGAAAGGGAAAAAATCCCCAAAAAAGAATTAGAGCTGTTTTAACATAAACTCTGTTTTTCAAACGAAACTTTAATCATTTTTGAAGTAAACGGTTTGTTTATTCAATATGCGCATTTTAATGATTTGAACAAATTTATTGAATTACTAATTGACCTGTAAGTAAATGGTTTGAGCCTAAACAGGTTTGTATTAACATTGAACGCAAACTTTATATTTTTGTAAACTTTCGCCAACGCATTTGACGAGTTTCAGCACCAAGGACAGCGCCAAAGTTTTCAACAGACGGAAGACGTAGAATTGGCGAATCTTACTTCTTTACGGAGGAAGTCAAAGCAACGACGTCCGGTGTAAATAAAGCCATCGTCCACTGCCTGGTGTGTTATAGCCTTGTTCCGCCGCTTTCCTCCCCATGTCCCGCTGCGGACTGTGTCGGTGGGACGCTTGGCACATAGTGCAGTAATGTAATGTACTCACTCTCTCTCTCTCTCTCTCTCTCTCTCTCTCTCTCTCTCTCTCCGCGCCTCGGGGCAGCTGCGCGTCCGTGCGTCACTGGCCCGTGGCAACTAGTGCGCGCTTGCGCTTTGTGTGTAGGACGCGCCTTTCCTCCACGGCGCGGCTTTTTCTTTTTCTTAAGAGCAGGAGGTAAAGGGTAGAAAGTAAAAGGAGGGGGATAAAAGTAGGGTGGGAAGAATCGTTTGGCCACCCGTGAAGGTCAGCCAAAGGATTAACATTCAAAAGAAAGGCTGAGATTAAAGATCCCCTGAGTTTGTAGCAGTACTTGCGAGCAGAGGTCAGCCGGAGACTTACAATCGTTCTGTTGGGAAGATAAAGCACCCCAGAAAACAGGAAAATAAATACGAGATTAAGTAATAATAAGCAAAAGGTGTTAACTTATTATTATTAATATATGTAGATTCGATGTATTAGAGGGCACTTAAGAAGGCACTAAACATGTACAATTACAGTATAATAATTTAATCGTTCCAGAAGCATCTGTAAGTTTATCGGTACGGCAGAACAGACGCCCTCTATAGGCAAGCGTTCAATTTAATGGCACGACTTTCTGTTTTGACGTCTTACACACATACATTTAGGTAGCACACGGTGTATAACAATATTATGTTATTTTTTATTCCTATTAAACTAAATAAAGTTACAATAAAAATAGTAATATTACATTCCTTTCCGTTTTATTAAATGTTCCAAGACAACGAACGAGTAGCACGTTCCACCATATTCGTCCGGTAGAGGGCAGCATTCTACCACATTTCTATTCAAAGTATTATTTCTGTACGTGAAATGTTGTTAAAGCTTATAAAAGCAACGTCGATTTGACATTATGTATAAAAATATGTGTGGTGTTTTACGCGTTTCTTTAGTGCACAGTTCCTTTTTCACAGACCACACTTCAACATGCAGGGTTGTTGGTCTGTTTTGAGATTTAAACTTGTGTTGGGACTGTAAAGTTCCAGGTTAGAACTTCGGCCAAAAGGTTTCACAAGTGCTCAGCGACCTCCACAGCTTTAGGCTGCCCACTGCTCCGGATTTAAAGGTTGAAATGCACAGTGCAAACCTAATGTGGTTGCAATATAATGGGCCATATTTCCTCTTATTCCAGTACACATTTTTCTAGCAGTCTTTTTCCGTTCAAATGTTCCACAATTTTGTAATACTCACCAGCCACTTTATTAGGTTAACAGTACCAGTAGTATGCATTAATATTTTTACCGATGACCTACTGGTAGATTCAACAAAGTACTGGAAACATACCCCACAGATTTATTTGTCCGTTATTTTGACATGATAGGACTCGGTTGGTGCAGATTTGTCGGCTGTTCATCCATGATCCAAATCTCCCGTTCTACCACATCCCAAAGATGTTTTAATGGATTGATATCTGGTGACTATGGAGCCCTTTGAGTACAGTGAAAACCTGAGACAGTCTGAGACAGAGCTTTATCATCCTGCTGGAAACTGCTTTTGGAAGTTTGACATGGTCAGCAACAATACTCGGGTAGACTGTTGTGTTGACACTCGACTCGTACTAAATAATCCAAAGTGTGTCAAACAGCCACTACTGTTGATACAAGGCAGGAGCATTGATGCCTTCATGTTGTTGATGCCAAATTATGACCCTGCCATCCAATGTCGTGTCGGTTTCCTATTCTTAGCTGACAGGAGAGGCACCCAGTGTGGTCTTCTGCTGCTGTAGCCCATCCACCTTAATGTTCAACCTGGTGTGTGTTTCAGAGATGCTCCTCTACAAATCTCAGTTTGGTATTGTGGACTACAGATGCCTTTCTATCAGCTCAAACCAGTCTGGTCATTTCTACTGGCCATTCTATGTAAACTCTAGAGATAGTTGTGCGTGAAAATTCCAGTAGATCAGTTTCAGTTAATAAAGCGGTTTGCTTGTGCACAATCATCAGCTTCAATACAAACTGCTTGTTAGTGTTGTACTATACTTTATTTCTCAACATAATCAAAACTTAATTAATTACCAATTTGAAAACACGGAAAATATGTTTTAGACCCCGTATAAAAAACATTAAAATACAACTATATATTATTATTATTTTGGTATGCATTGCCATTTAAAAAATGCTTGCACAGAATCATAGTCTCCCCATCATCACAGATTCTAACTAGAGGAAGAAGAGTTTTGAATGGTAAAAAGTACTGATCACTCCACTAAAGAGTGACAAAGAGGGCAGAAGGTGTGTCGCACAATCTCCATCTCCTGAGCGCAGTGCTTGCACACGGTACACATCCAGAACTGGCACTCAGAAATCAGTCTTCCTGTCACGATACAGGGCGGCATCTTTTCCTCCGGCCTGGGAAAGATGACAAGTACGTTAGCAAGTGAGCATAAAAAAAAAATTGCACAATTTGAAATTGCATATTTCATAAATTGCTCAACATATTTACACAAATATAAGCACCATACAAAATTCCAAAAGAAAAATAAAACGTCTGGCTAAATACTTTCTTAGCTTCTTTTAACAAACCTACCTTGTGACTTGTATCACTACAAGGTATTATTACTTGAGTAATAGAAAAAAAAAAGTTAACTTAGTGATCAGAACTCCACCTCCCAGAAACCTCAGCGGGTCATATCCCATGAGCCTTTGCACTCCTGTCAGCACAGCGCAGTGGAAGAAATCTTCAGCCAAGGTCTTTATCAGACCGAGCGTTTTGATTGTGTCTGTTCCCTGGTTTCAACTACTTGTTTGTTCTTCAATTTTTTTGTTATCTTCCAACTCTGACGCGTTTGCCTGCTTATGGATTTTGTTTCTAACCATTAGTGCTGATCTATGCCAGGTATTTGGTTTGTCATCTCGGTCTGTTCCAATATTAATTATTGTACTTAGTTTATTTTTCTTTCTAATACTACAGCCACTGAGAAGTGCCAAGGCATGGCTAATTTTTCTTTATTTCTGTTACTTAGCCAATAAAAGCATATATGCAAGTCAGCCTCTGGAACCATTATTTAAAGAAAGAAACAACGCTACATAAAGACGACGTGGAAATCATAAATATTTCCATTTATTTGTGCTTGTATTTGCGTAAATAACGGTAACTACAAATGCTTTACTCTTTTCCTCATGAAATGACCAGACAGCACTAGCAGTGAACTTGCAGTCATGAGCCAGTCCAATGAGAAAAACACACACGTCACTGTCCGTTTAACATGGCGTCTCAGGAGGGCACACCTATGACGCCACATCCACGCGGTCTTTAAAATTCCCAGTCATCCTTGAAGCCGCAGACCCTCGCGCTTACATCACACACACGCACCCTACGTCACTCTTCTCACACCAACGTCACTTTGACCTCACGCTCCTCCACTGAAACCAACGGTCCGTCTCGGCTAGCGGTTAAACGGGCCGTGAGAGAAGTTTCCAGTGGCGAGCGGTGAGGTCATGTTCCTCACATCTGGCCATGCTTGTCTCTTACCCGTCGGTGAGCTGGTCCTGCTGGCCTTGCCAACTGTCTACAGGGTTGTGTTTGGTGAAGATTTCCAGAGCCAGGTCTTCATAAAGCTGCCTCTGTTCTGGACTCAGCGAATCCAAAGACTCGAGTTTGATGAAGGCGCGCGAGCACGTGCCGAAAGCCGAGTTGGCGGATGAGCAGATGGCTAGAAGAGAGTAGATCTCCACCGCTGGGATGATGTCCTCATAGTCCCGAAGATGGAGAGCTAGAGCAGAGGAACATAGTGATGACTCCAGTGGCACGCTTGAGGAAGCACACATTTAATATTTGGTCATGGAGCTGTGCAAACTTCACAACCCACACACGTGCGTTTACACTGAATCTCAGCTTCTGTCCAGGTGGTCATGGACATGCTGCAAACTTGAGGTTTCAACATTCTTGTCTAGACCCTCGTATAAGCAAAGGTCTTTTGCGAGTGCGTATGGTGGACTAGAGGCCTTAAAGACTCGGAGTTTGTTGTCTTTGTTCGGGAGAGTGATTTAACACTTTGTGTGCGCAGACGAGACCAGACATACCACAGATGCATTTTCACACACACACGGATACGTTCTCATTCTGGAGAAAGAAAGAGAAAGAGCGGACGCCAACAAATCTTTCCTGCCATTAGGCCCATAAAGAGATTAAAAACGGTTATCGGTTAGGGGGAGGGGGTGTAGGCAGGGGCCGTTTGAAAGGGGCGGAGTTAGGACGATTCTCACGAGAGATCAGCATTATTAAAAATACATGTATTACCGGAAATATGTATGATATAATAAAAATCTGTCTATAGTTGAGTTCTAAACTATCACATCACTCCTTGTGTTTGCTGTGTGGTTATGTCTGTGTGTATATGTCATAACAGTGCCATATCGATTCTTACAACGCAAGTAACTAAACGTTAATCTGAAATGCTTTTTAAACCAAGTTCAGGTAAATCTGTAGCACTGTAAAGAAACAACATTTTAGACGACCATGGGCGTAAAGCTTGTATAAAATTGACCAGGGTGCTTAAAATCAAATCATAAAATTGTATTATTGTCATGGCATAATAGACAAAGCGTTTGATTCGTTTCATCGCGTCCATGTGGGTCACCTGTTGTCATGGCGGCATCCACCTTGCCATCATAAAGCTGTCTCTGGGCAAGCAGGAAGAAGTGATAGGCCTCCGCCCCACGCCAGGCGTCATACATGATCCTGCTGTCTGCAGACGACTCGTCCTCCTGTAAGAGCCCAGCTAATGCACTGCTGGCCTGAGATGGATCACACGCAGATGAGACAACGCCGGCACTAAATGAGCTCTTCATCACACTGATTCCCTGACTCTCTAATAGTATTGACCATCAGTACAAACTACAACAGCTTTTAGAAACATTTGGCAACAGATATTTAAAAAAAAATGTATATTGTTATAAGAAATCATAACCGATTCAGAAATCAATCCAGAACGATTTGGAATCAAACGAAATATAAGAAAGGTTTGACTAGCAAGTACCTCTGATTTCTTGCCTTTGTTCTTGTTTAACTGGGAGGTTTTTGTCTGGGAGTGAAAGTTTTCCACCAGGAGGGCTGCGAGCACATAGAGCTTCTTCACACGCAGCGGCCTGGTTCTCTTTTTCGCCTCCTCTTCAGCAACCTGAGAAAAAGTTTAAAGATTTACTCCATCAGCATGTTACAAAAAAACGCCCCATGTTAGAAGTGCTAACAGAACTTCTGGAAAAGAACAATTCACACCGTGTCCGAAGCAGACAAACCTTGAACATGAGCTTGGCAGCATCCAGGAAGTGATGTGCTTTTCTGTAGAGCTCCACAGCTTCCAGCATTTTGTTCTTCTCCAGTAAGTGTGAGGCGTATTTCGACAGCAGAGGACCGATCTCCTTCATGCTGTGATCTTTGGCAAGTTCAACTGCTCTGTTCCACTGAAAGACAATTCAAATGATAATCCTTTTAGTCATTACTAACATCACATCTTGTTAGTAGAATCAGAAAAGATTCTCAAAGCTTCTTCATCACACTTGACAAAAACTCGAGACTTATTAACTCTCTGTGATCAAAAGAGTGAAAGCAAGTGTCCCTGATCTCTCACCTGGTTCAGGTGAACACACGCGTCCACTGCTGCTTTCGGCTGGTTGCATTTCAAAAAAGCAGAGACTGCCTGTTCACACATCCCCACAGTAACAAACATCTGTCCAATGTCCTACACACACACACACACACACACACACACAATTATAAAACACAGAAAGAAAGACAAAGAGAAGAAAAGAAAGAGAGCGAGAGAGAGTGAGAGACAGAGAGAAAGACAAAGAGAAGAAAAGAAAGAGAGTGAGAGAGAGAGAAAGAGAGAAAGAATAAAGTGGTTGAGCAAAGAGATTGGAGCAATGAGGAAAAAAGAAAAGAAAAAGGATGAAAAAGAATTTGTGCAATGTGTGAAAAGCCTTGAGAAAAAAGGTTGAGAAAGAAAGATCAAAGAGAGAGATGAATGAAAGAAAAAGTGAGACAGTATGAGGAAAATAAAGAGGTTGAAGAGAATAAAAGATGGAGGGAGCAATATAGAGGATAAAAAGTGACAGAAGTGACAGAGGGGGGGTGAGATTGTTTGGAAAGAGAATAAAAAGGGAAAAAGAAAAGAAAAATAATAATTAAAATTGTGTGGGGGAAAAACAGAGAAACAAAAGAGTGAGAGAGAAAGAGAAAAAGTGTAAGAAAGATCAAAGAGAAGTAGTGCAAGGTAATAATACACTCACTGGTAGTAGTTTGTGGTTCTCTGGAAGGGAGTGAGCAAGATTCTCCAGCCCTTCATATTCCTCCAACATGTAATAACATTCTGCCAGACGCTCCTGGTTACGGCCCTGCTGGTAATACTGCACTGCGTTTACCCTGCAGAAACACACTCGCTTTATGCTCCAAGCCTGCATTAAACTATTCATATATAAAATATACACATAATAAAGTCAAACTGAATGGTTGCTGTTGTTGTTGTTGTTTTAAAGAGCCTTTTAAAAACCAATTTTCCAGATTTTCCTGAACAATCTCGAAATTTGCAGAAAATCCGTCAATGCCCCTGTCAATTGTTTGATAAAACTTTAGGGTCCAAGAAAACGTGCTTTATGGTAAGTTGTGTTTGACGTGTGGACGTGATGGTGGAGAGTCTTCATTTACATGTTGTGTTTCAATCTACATCTGTCTTGAAGTCGGAATTTCAAAAGGCTGTTTCACTTATAACCAGGTAGTTTTACAACATGTCATCTGTTGTAGAAGCAATTTATCAAACGGACAAAAATGAACTCACCATTTCTGTCTATCTGCAAAATAGTCTCCGATGGCATTGTAGGCCTGTTCCAGAAGAGCATCGTCAGAGTCGCCAGAGCCCGTCTTCAGCATCTGAAGAACTCGGAACCAATCGCCCAGCTTCATACGCAAACTGATGGCCAAATCCCTTAAGAAAACA
>SOMO01000012.1:276401-288887 GCA_028128575.1 Paedocypris carbunculus | reverse complement strand
GTGTGTGTGTGTGTACCTGCGGTCCATTTCTAGATACATTCTCTCGGCCTCCTCGAATCGACTGAAGTACGCCGCCACTTCCGCCTGCTTCATGGCTTCGCTCTGCAGGTTGCTCAGTCTCTTCACAAACTCAATGCCCTGGTAGTCCTTACAGCATACAAACGCCCGTTCGGCCATGTTCAAATCCAGCTTCTGCAGTGCGGCTTCTGCCAACAGACGCCTGCAAGCACACACGAACAAAGTACAACAATTAGAGAACAAACAAATGGACGCATCCTGAAGGAACCGTACATTCACTATGATCAGATAAAGCATTTATATCAGACTCCAGCACTTTCCCACACTCCACATAATGATCTGCCCGGATTCCTTGAACATGACATCTTCAGCCAAAAAAAGGAAAGTATGTCAGCTTGAAGTCTTTTCAAGCACTCACAGAAAGCTAAGAAGACCTTTGACCTCTGACACGCTGGCATGCCAAAGATGAGCACAACCAAACAACAGTCTCTGAGCTCTCACACTTATGTCCAGCAAAGCAAACACCTCAGCCGCGGAAAAAGTCTGGAAAGAGCTAGACTTCTTTAGTGCCTCATTCAGATTCCTCGTGACCAAAGAGTTCAATTTCTAGTCCTGTAGAGAATGTGGGAAAAATGTAATCACAAAACTGGGAATAGTGTTTAAACTTCCGAGTTTAATTGCGCAAAATTCCAATTGAATGTTGAGGAAATGGCAAGATGATGTGGCGTCAATTTTGCTGTAAGAGCCGAACATGAGATATTATTACGCTGGTGTTTGCCTCCTCTGCTGTAACAGGAATCCCGTCTGAAATTCCTCCTTGTGCTGTGAGAACTGACAGTGCCGCTAAAACTTCAGATGCCTGCTAAATCAATAGTCACCACATAAAAAATGAGCCATAAAGACTGCGTTTATTTATTAACCCGTGTGCGCTTGTGTTAAATAATGTTACTTTTCTCATTTCTGAATAAAATGACAATTTGGAAATGCTCTTCAGGAGTGTGTAGCTGTGCTGGTTTGATCTTGTACTCTCAGGGATCATCATTCACACCATAAAGCTGTACCTCACACTTCCTTTAGACCATAAACCTGGAACTCAAACTTTCCAACCTCTCCCAGAGGAAACACACACACGCAAAGCTATGGTACACTGTGCTCCATTTCTCGCATGGAATGAGCGTGTGAGTCTCACCAGAGGCGCGGATGAGGATTATCCCCAATGAACTGAGACGCATCTTCTATTCCAACCTTCTCGATCAGAGCCCTGCTGTCCCTCAGGGAACGAATCTCGAAGTTCATTAGGAAGTTTTTATTTGGCGCTTCCGGGTCCTTTAAAAAAAGCAAATGCACAACTTTAAGTTATTCTGTGACATTAATCCTTTACAGTTCAAACCAACTCACCCTCATAATCTCATCCAACAGAACAGATTTGATTTCCAGATCTTCAAAGTGGCATATGAAGCCGGGTGTTTGAATAGGCTCCTGGGTAAAAGAAAAACAGAACATTATGGTTTGCTGAGATCTTGTCATGAGGATGAAACACACTAAAACCATATTTAATATTTATATAAATTACATCTGGATGGAAACAGACAGATCTCGTCCCAACTCAACTTTCATAATCCGGAAGATTCTACTGTTGGTGGTCTGACTGTCACCATGTGCTTTGAATGGGTTTATTTTATAGAATTTATTTATTTATTTAAACACTTTCTGCATTGTAATTAAAAGTTAAACTGCATTCCACATGTCAAAATTATTTCTATAAACTTAAAACGTGATTTTTTTTCAACCGTCTTGTCTCACCTCAGGGTCCAGGTTTCTAAAAACATACATTCTGGTTTTCTCCATCATTGCGAAGAGATCCGGGTTGTCACTGGCCCATTTCATGTCCCACACATCCTTGCGCTCAAATTTAGACGGGTCTCCAGCTGAAGATCCACCCTCTGCGTCTAACCCTGAAGTCTGTGTGTCTATGTCCAAAAACGTCAGCAACCCAGCCACATCTATAATCGCCAGCCGACTGAAAGAAGACGTAGTGTTTATTAACTCTCAGTCTGCATTTAATGCCTCAAAAAAGCAAACCGGTTAGAAAAGACCACCTAGAGTTGCAGTTTAGCGATATTTGATACGGTCTGGAGGTGATGGAAAATTTCTGCAGGAGGCTGACGTTGGGAAAGCTGTATTTCTGCAACGTACCGGATTCTCGACCCTATGGACAACAGACAACAAATCAGTCTTCAACAATCCGACCGTTCTCAAGTGTGTTTTTATTCAGACGTACCACAATAAGCATTCTGTCCGATGCAGTGACACAGCAGATTTGATCTCTGGTAGCCTGGAATAAAAATAATATGTTTCATTTATTTGAACTGAAAAGCGCAAAGTGATTAGGATTGCTTTCTGAAATTTTAATATTTTAAGGATTATGACACTTTAACCACCTATCTAGGGTTCCAACAGTCTCTGTTAAAGTCCAATTCAAGCACTTTCACAGTTTTGTTCAAGCTTTTCCAGCACCATACAGTTAAAATATATATTTAAATATACAATCAAAATGAAAAAAATGTTAATCACATTGATTATGCGAAAAACAAAAAAAGGTTGTGGTTTGTAATAGCAATTGAATAAGTGTCATTGTCTGGCGAAATGCAAAAAAGACTCGAAATCACTTGATCGCTTTATTGTTCAAGAGTTAAAGATCCGAGTCAGTTAAAAGACTACTTGGGCTTATTTTTATGCTTTATTCTAAAAGGCGAACTATTCAGTCAGATAGTTGTTTGCTGTGAAATAAGTATAATTACATTTTCAAGCATTTTTGAAGCACTTAAAGCATTTCAAACTCAAGCATATTTAAAGCAAAATTGACAAAATTCAAGGATTTCAAGCACCCGTAGGAACCCTGTCTGCTGTCGACAGATTGTGAGAGCCACAAATTAGTCTATAATGACTGCAGGTTACTCACTGCAAAAGCTTTGGCAAAGTTTAGAGTTCCATCTGACGTTCCGCTTGGGCTGTCATCAATGTGATAAACCCTAGAAGACAGGGACAATATGATGGTTTAAAAAAAAAAAAAAAAAAAATTTCCAGAGTGCTTTCCTATCATCCGGATATTCAGGGTCCGGTCCAGTCACAGATTTCATCAGACAAACAGAAACAGGATACATCAAAACAAGAGCAGCCCTCACACCGAGCTGATAGACGGAGGGGCAGACAGGCTGTGTGCATCAGCCCTTCATCAGATGAAAGGCTCACATCACACGGTCATGCCACTTTCACTCACTCACATGCAATAAAAGGTTGAGTTGCACGTTCACTGCACACCTTAACATTGCCTTTTATTTAAGAGACTTTTTTCCTCACCTTTCTCTGCCTTCTTTTCTTGTTTTGTCGACCTGGTTGATTTCCAGGGCAGTGAGTTTCTTGGCCAGACGATACTGCCAGACGTAAAATGCCTCCTTCGATGCGGCAATCACATGAGTCTTAGTCATGGTAATAAAAAGGGGATCTGTTTTGGGGAATTAAGATGGATTATGATATCACACAACAAATCTTAACTATTCAAAAGCCTAAAACATGTCTGGTGCCTTTAATAAAAAAAATGTATTGCACAAAAACTACTTTTAAAAAAAAATAAGCATGTGTTGGCTAAGTTAAACTTAACTTCAATGACATTAGTCTAGTTAGTGTATTCTAACTAGACAATTTCATCTTCCAGTGCTTATTTACATAGTGTGATTTGACGGTAGTTTTTCAGAAAGCAGCATCAGAATGTTTGGTTCAAGATTTGTCACGTTAAATCTCAACACAGAATGAAGATGTTTGTAATTGAGAATGTGACCCAGACTTTGGTCTTACCTTGACAGAAACACCTGATGGCCGTGTCAGATTGAAAGTTATTCTAATAGTAGCGTACAGTCATAACTTCCTCCTTATAGGCTAAAATTTCAGTCAGTAAAAAAAAACTGTGATATATTAATAACAGAGCGGGACATGTAACTCCATCACAGGCCTGTTCTATGATCACTGTTCTAAGAAAAAAATGCCTTAAAAATAATCCTGAAAATACATTTCTTATGCAACCTGGCTTTCCCAATTTCTCCCAAGCAGGAAAGGAATGTGATAGGATGAATGTGTTGGGATGTGTATATTAGAGTTTTGTCATGCAAACAGCTTTCAGTTTTACTCACCAATATCAATATATTTCGAGTCTTGAGGGGTTCCAATGGAGTTACACAACACTAGAACATTCTGTGGGAGAAGTGAGACAAGCATCAGATCTCTCTGCTCAAAAAGCTCAGTAATATCTGAGCAATTAATACCTTTTTCTTCACAGATCGATCCTTTGAAGGGTTTTGGAAGGACAGTTCATTTAATGTCTAAGGTAAAAAAAACATTGCATCACAAAAACATAGATATTTTGCACTATATTTTAAGACAATTATTTTCTAAATTTTCTATTCTTATTAAAATACTCTGAACTTCACTTCTAGGCTCATAACTTACCGTAGCTGATCCAGTGTCTGCTACTGGGTCTTCCTGTTTAAAGAAAATTATTTTTTTTAATTGTGTAAAATCAAATTCCACAGAAGCAATACTTATGAATCTAATCTGATTTCAGAAAGGACAAAAATGTTTTTAATCTGACAAAGTCCTGATGCAGCGTCTGTTGTTTTACCTGTGGCTGTGTGTCGTCCGCTTTGGTGGCCAAGATGCAAAAGTCTCCACAAGTGGTAATGGACAAGAGACTTTTGACATATTTTACAAACTTCTCGTTATTCTTTGTTCCCCAGAAGACCACACAGTACTCCAGCCTATCAGGACGAGTGTACGCATACACCAACGTATTGTTGCAGTAACCCCACTGTAGAAACGAGATTATAGATTAATCAAACACACTAAAGTTATACAGCTCTTGGAATGTAAAAGCACATTTTTTATTGTTCACATTCTCCTCTAACTTTAAATATTGACATTTTAATTAATTTAGATACTAGCAACTTTGGTTTGAGCTGTATAAAGTATGTACAAACGTAATGTGTGCATTTGTGAACTACCAATATATGTTTTTCATTTTTATGCTTGCCGATGACAACTAAACAATTATGGAATTTTTAGGATTTTATTTTTACTTTTGGAAATATTTAAACTAAGTCGTGTCAATAGAGCTGAAATAAAAAAAAATAAAAATAAATAAATAAATCACCTTGTAATCTGGCCGAATGCTGGCAAAATAAATGTTGGAATCCACCACCAGGCCTATTCTGAGTCCTCCACCTTCCCATGATACAGCAGTCATCTGCTTGCCTACAACTTTGACAGTCCGCAAGTGCTAAACAAAGGATTACGAAAGACATAAATGCATATGTCGTGTGAATTTGTGAGTGTGTGTGGTGTGTATGCCCGAGTGAAGTGGACGCTGGCGCAGATTGGCTGCCGCTATTTCACCGAGCAATTGGTATGTGTGTGAATGTTGTGTTTCTGTAAGGCGACCTTGAGTGCCTTGAAAGGCGCCAATAAATAAAAAATTGAATGCATTATTATTATTATTATATTCAGGAGTGTTGTATTCTAAACTTGCAAATCCTATCAGGGGTGTCACACTTAACCGCACAGGGGGCTGAAACTACAAGCTTTGAGTCGGGGTCCGGACAGGAAAAAAGTTTTGTCTATGGCTGTCAAATTTTGAGCATTATTTAGCCAAAACTTTAGTCAAAATATGTTTTTATTGTTAACATAAACGTAGATGAAAACAGGAAATACATTCCAGAAAAAATCATCTATAAACTTTTATACATTTTGTCATCCATTCAAATGAATCCCGTCAAAATTATACAGGTTAGAAATATGAACATGCTGCAAAAACCATAAAAAAAACCTGCTTTTAACAAAATTTAACTCGTGATACAATTATAACTTGGTAAAGCAAGGCAGCTGGAGAACTGCATTGTGGGACATGTAGTTTGTGTGTCATCAGCGCTTCATATCACCAGGCCATTAATACCAATAATAACAGCTCCATTACTGTTGTGGATCTTGTGGGTCAGGTATAATAGTACACCGGGACAGAAAAGACCCACTGTCTTTAAGTTTGACACATGATCTATATTACATTTAAAACAACTATATACTAATCTGCACGTAGAATAGAATAAAATGCCTTTATTGTCATTGTATCACAGGGTTACAATGAAATTAGTATTGCGACTCTGTTTGGTGCGAAAAGAAAGATGTGACAATGGTAAAATATACAGACTGAATGACCAATATAAATAACTACAATATAGTAAAATATGGTCCAAAATATAGAAGGCAAGAGATGGTTTAAATATAACACCAGAAACAATAAATGTGATACCTCTCCAAAAGGTGTGTAGAAGTGTACGACATTACTGTCTGCTACACCGCTTCTGAGCGAGCCTCCTATAGCCAGAACACTTCCGCAGTGATTCCACTGGACGCAGGACACATACGACATTCCTGTCTCAATAACCACAGCACCTAAAAAAATTCAAAAAGCAATAGTATTAATTTCGTCATTAATTTCCATAGCACAAACATAACCCTCATTGCAGTTCCTTACTGTCGTCGCTCTCATGCCTCATAATCTGACAGTGTCCATTGGTGAAGCAAATAGCCAGGCAGGGGCAGTCGGGCTCCAGATACCCTGCTGCGCCCGAGTACCAGTGGATGCCAGCGATACTGAGGGCACCGGGTACATTCGCCCCACAGATCACTGCCATCTTCATCTGAAATAACGGAACACGCAACATCTCAAGCAGATGAAGTTTTGTTGAACACGACTGATATTTTCTACACTCACAATGAAGTTTCCCTGATTATCGTAGATGTGGATCTCTCCGTTGGCCATGCCAAACAGCAAGATCTTGCTGTCTGGAGACCAGGCCACGTGTGCCAGCTGGGATCCTTTTAGCTCTTTACCCCAGATACGGTTTCCTGCAAGATCATGCAGTGAAAGAAACATAACCAAAATCATTTAATATTCCAAACAGACGCACACAGAGTATAAAAAACGATCACATTTGCACTCACCATCCACCGAGCCCACGATCACAGCGCCATCCTCATACACGATGCAAATCTTCAGACCATCAGCGTTCCAGCTCATGCTTCTCACCACTGACTTATTTCTGTTATTAATCATTTCTTCATACCATGACCCTGTTTGACACAACTTGCATAAGCTCACACAGACAAAGACAGGATCCTCCAGCTGGTTTGTTATGGGACTGTGCACCTTTATAAAGCATCCAGACAATTATGAGTCCGTTCTGGTCACTGGTGGTCAGTTTCTGGTACTGTTCGTTCCACGTAACAACCTGCACTGCACCTGGAGTCACGCACACACACACACACACACACACACACACACACACACACACACACACAACTCAGCGAGTGACCACACACAAATAATTAATTCGGCAGAAGGAACATCTATTGTTTCTAACTTACCACTGTGACCATTGAGATTCTGGCTCATTGACAGATTGCTTGGAGCAGCGAGGCCTTTTAGCTTTGCTTCATCTGAAAAAGTAATTAATTGACAGATTAATTTGACTTAAATCATGTACATTAACAAATAGGTATGCATGTTATAAATTTATGCATATACTATTCAATCGATTCAATACTATTTTCTCTCACTAATTATGAAATCTGAATTACTTTCCGTTACCTGTATAAGTCTCCAGTTTGAGGACTTTTAAAAATCCATCTTCTCCACCACAGGCAATGTAGCCCTGATCTTTGTTCCAGCACAGACATTTTAATCCTGTATTGTTCGGAATGGAAATCTAGAGAAACACGCACACGTCTTACGTATGTACTGTACACGTTTACACATGAATCGCTTCGACTTTATGAAAGATCATAAAATTTGACGAAAATCGCTTCAATGCAAATTACGTGAATGTAACCTTTAAAGTTACAATATTACATCCGAAATTTAAATACATGTAATATTATTTACGAACACGCCGATCTTACCTTTTTACTGAGATAGACGTACATCTTAGCTTTAGCCTAGCTTTCCCGGAGTATTTGCACTGGATGTAATTGCTTTATTTGCATTTAAAGTTCATTACGCGACACCATACATTCAGAGTTCTCTTCTTTTAAAGAAGCATCGGTATTCTTTCTCGCATTTTGTGGGGAAAGGTTTTCTTCATGCACTTATACTGGCGAAGAACTGGGTTGGTTTCTAGGCAACCAGTGGCCGGAAGTGCCATATGCTGCTGGTAGTTGTAGTTTTTATTCAAAGAGGACCTTACTCATTGTAGTACGTTTGTAGTACGGCCAATGCATGTATAGTTATTATTTATAAAGATATTCACGCAGTCCAATTTGAAAAATGTGTTGAAATGATTCTAATTCTTCATTTAGATTAAAGTCCTTATGTTTGTGTACCATCAATCATTTTAATGTGTTAACTTTGTTTAATAAATGTTTATGATTTTAATTCAAGGACGCAACATGTGCAACGTTTCCAGCTTTGGACTTTAGTTTATTAATTCCAAGTTGTAATTTATTTGATTTTTGCGCAAGTTACAAAATATATAAAATAAAACATGTGCTTATATTTTGAGGCAAAGTGTAAATCAAAAAAACATTAAAACAAACTTTTACCACAAGGCATTCTGGATTTTGTTTTATTTATTATTTAAAAAATAAAAAACATCTATTAAAAAACACTTAAACAACTGTTAGTCTTGACAAAATAAGTGACAAGCCATATGACATTATGATTAAAAAATATAATGAAAAAATAGATTAACTATTAACAGAGAATAACAAGAGTGCAAGTACATAAACATCTAACAAAAAATATAGAGCAACTGCAAAATGCAATTTGTCATTTTGCATTGGTAAAATGATGCTGATAAAAAGAGATACAATTAACATACAATTTTTTATATAAATTAAGTTTAAAAAAGATCACAGGTCCCGTTCTCCACTTCACATCTGATGGGGATCAAACTGCTGCACTTTGTTTGAAATGTCATCAAGTACGAAGTGTTAAGAAAAACACTTTTGCAGCTAAACAAATAAAAAACTACATTTTGCAGAAAAACACATGAAACCATTTGAATCTTACTCAGATGTGAAAGGATATGTTTACTGGTGATGGCCTGAATGCTGCTGTGAACCTTCTTCTGAAAAGCAATCTGGGCTTCACACATGCAGGCGTTCTCCGTTATATCAGCTCTCGCCTCCTCTGAAAAAGAACGAATAAACAGAGATTAACAAAGGACAAACGTCTTCCATATCTTCATTATCCTCCTCACAATTACGATTCAAAATCTCTCTGCTTATAGCGTAATATTAGTATCAAGCAATCAGAGTTTTTATTTTATTTTAAACCACATTAAAATCCTTTTTAATGCATCTAAAACTGGTCCTACACACTCTATGCATCAGTTATTTTAAAACGATGCATATTTTTCTATCTCAGACAAACCGTTGGCATGCTTAAAGCACGACTTCCTGTCAGGTCTGAGGAAAAATCCGTCCCTGCATTTGCAGTAATAGGAAGAATTGTTGTTGACACAAATATGGTCGCAAATGTGCCCAAGTGCACAAGCATCGATACCTGCAAAATCATCCAGACGAACACTTCACTTTCATATTTATTATGTAATCATGTAAATATAACCCGTGGCAAACAACAGCAATTGGTTATTGTCTTACCGCAGAGCGTTTCCCTGAACTTGGATGTGAGCTTCTCGATCACACCGTACGTCTCCACGTAGAACACATGGTCATCAAGAGGCTGACTGGCCATGAGTTTGAGAGAGCGCATTTCTGCTCTGTCCACTCCAATGGCAAATATTTCAATCCCAGAAGCCCGGGCAATACCTGCCACCTCTTCCACTTTGTCTTGCGGTCTCCCGTCTGTCACAATAATGGCCACCTTTGCGATGTTCTTGTCCTGTGACCGGGCCCCAGCAGTCTCTGTGAAAACCTTCTCCATGGCGGTTTTAATGGCAAGACCGGTCATGGTTCCTGTAGAGAGCGGGTTAATTCGGGAAAAGGCTTTCTTCACCTCGGCCTTGCTGAAGTGCTTTTTTAGGAGGAACTCGATGTTAACAGTGCTGGCGTAGTTTACCAGCGCCACCCGCGTGGCGTCTGAGCCGATGTCCAGAGCATCAACCATCTCGGAAAGGAAGATCTTGACCTTCTCAAACTCTGCAGGGCGGACACTGCGTGAACTGTCGATGATAAAGACCAAATCAAGAGGACGGCTTTTGCAGACCTGAGTTGGCGCTGTGAAGGAAACAAACACATATTCATTTTGATTAAGAAAAGTTTAAGAAAGAAAGTTTTACCCGCATTAAACCAAGTGACACACAGTGAAGTGAACACACACAAACCCTTAAGCCATAAAATAAGGTTTCATTTGTAAAAGTAGATGCTGAGATTAGTGAATAAAAGTAAATTAAAGAGTAAGAGTTGCTCCTCAGATGGCACTGACTGGAAATAAACAGAAAAAGGAGCAGTTAGTGGCATTTTTCGACCAACAAGTTTAAAACCGCTTTTCTGTGGACAATAAGCTTGGCATTAGTGACATGACCTCATTGACCTCTTCAATGGGGCTGTTTGTTAAAAAAAAAGCCATTGTGTTTAGCTTTTTAATTAATTTTTTGTTTTGTTAACCTCTCCTGGAAAAAAAAAAGAGAAAGAGAAAGGGGGAAAAAACAATTGAGAGTAAAAAACAGATTACCGTAATTTTCAGACTATAAGGTGCAACATTACAAACATGTTTCCTAAACTTTGTTCACATAAGGCACACTTCTGTCTTCATATTATAAAGCACACAGACCGTATTGTTTTATAATCATTTATACACAGAAACCATTTTTTTTGGATTCTGCATGTACCTTATAGTTTAAAAAAATACGGTAATTTTGGTCCAGTGTGGTGGGTGTGGTCTACCTGGATAAGAGAGAGCTTCAACAGTGGCTGTTGTGCCACGAGCGGAACTGATTGGCCGTGTTGTTGTACTCTGTGTTGTACTCTGCGTTGTGCTTGTTGTTTGTGTTGTGCTTGTTGTTTGTGTCGTGCTTGTCGTGTGTGTTGTGCTTGTCGCGTGTGTTGTGGGCAGAGGGGGCCGGGTGGGTATCATGGTAATTGGCATGGCAACTGTAGGTCTGAGCATTCTGGTCGGTGTAGGCACAACTCTTCGGACAGGTGAATTTGGTTGAACAGGTAAGACAGGACGGTGGTGGATAAAGGGGGGTCCTTTCCAGGGGGGCCGCTGGTGAAGAAGAGGATGATGATAGTGAGGATGATAAGGGTAGCGATGATGATAGCCATAGTTCCTGTGGTTAAAGCTGGGAGCTTTGTGTGATTATAGAGGGAGAAAGAAAAAAAATTAACTTGTAAATACATAATTAACACAATAGAGACAGTGTTTCAGAGGCAAAAAAAATACGTTTAAACAACGATACTTTGATGTTTTAAAGTAGAATTTGCTCATTTCGGGCTGATAGTAGTTAGTCAGACAGTACAACGGTTGGTTTTAATGTTCTCTGTAAGGGTCAAAACAAATTGCACTTGAAAAATCTTCTTTTTACATGAATAAAGTAGTCAGAAAGGAACAGAAATTGAAATTTACAAGAAATAGACATACTGTAAAGCCAAAGATCCAAACTCAAAACCATCCCAAAGTCTAAAGGGGAAACCGTATCTTAAAACAGTTGGTGAAAAAATACTTTTATTTTCTTACAAGCCGTTCTTATTGTAACAGAATTGCAAATGAACAACAACTTTTTAGGATTTTCTCGTCTATAAGCCTCATAGCAGTGGGAAAGACACAAAATTAGGTTACATTACATGATGAATGAATGAAATGAAAAAAGGATAAATGAACTGCATCAGACTAGAATTAATTCTTAATGGAGAAATGATAAAAGTTTTGAATATGCATATATTAAAGTGTAGGTACATGAATTCAATTAATCTAACATGAACACATTTTCCCAAGTACTTTAAATACCTCCAAAGTTGATGGAGTTGCCGTGTCCAGGTAAATTCGGGTTGAGGTGAGTCTGACGTCCCAAGTACAGCTGGTTGTGGTCTCGTAGGTAGGGGCCGTACGTAGCCCGGGTCTGTGTTAAAAACGACGAGAAGCAAACGACCACCATGCAAGCAAAGGAGTTCATGATGGCGAGGGATGATGTTCGAATTGCAGAACTCTTGTGTATTCCGAGTTCCAGTGGGAGATTTGACAGGACGAGCCTCTCACATGATGCTTTAAAGTCACTGCCGCGAGGACGCGCAACACCATCCACCAATCCTGAGAGACAAGTGCGTTCCGGTGGGCGGGCTCTAGAAATCCCACCACGGGCGGACAGGCGCACCTTCAGAAACCGGACTGATGTGTGAAAAAGGACTGATCTGACCACCGCAATGCTGATTTTTGAATTCTAAATGTAACCAAAAGTGTAA
>SOMO01000012.1:237454-251457 GCA_028128575.1 Paedocypris carbunculus | reverse complement strand
GGAAACAAAATATTAAAAAAGTGACGTTTAATGCAATTAAATCTGGATTAAAAAAAGTCAGTTTTGTTTAAATATAACCCAAGATTGCATTCTTTTGCTACAGACTCAGACCTCTTACCCCCCTCCGTCCGTCCTTCTTCCTTCCTTCCTATTTATCTGTCTTATTTCTCTTCTCTCTCTCTCCGTCCGTCTTCCTTCCTTCCTTCATATCTGTCTTATTTCTCTCTCTCTCTCTCTCTCCATCCATCCATCCTGTGTGTGTGTGTGTGTGTGTGTGTGTGTGTGTGTGAAGGTCTTTCCCCTGACGCATCAATGACATCGCCACAGTCTTGCTGCGACCGCAGACTACAGTGAGCGTTCCCTTGCTAAGGTGTGTGTGAGTGTTTTATAGGAATGCTCAGAAGGCCAAGCGGGAACGTGAGCTAGCACAGTCTGACTCGTCAGTCTGCAGTTGGGGGTATAAATATCCTTGGCACTTCTCGTGAGACGGCTGATTCTGCACAGACACTGGGGCAGAAGACCGGGTCCCCTCCCCTTCCCAATGGATTGTCATATCAGATTTAGGTGTATAGGTTATTACACCCTTGGGCTACTGTTTCCAGCACTGTCGTCTGGGTGGGCTGTATATAGTTCCTCAACTTCTCTCTCTCACTCTCCATCACTTCACCAAACCGCTCAAACTTTCGATGATGAATGGAGTCTAAAAGGCGGATGACAGCGTTAAGTGATGATAATGCTCTTAAGCATGAAAAAGCCAAGATCTGTCTTAATGTTTGGACGGAGGGGTTTCAATTACAATTCCAGTAATTCCTCTCGAGTTCAGTTTGACTCTGAAACGGAGCAGCTCTACACAGGTACAGATGATGGCTGGATTTCGTCACCTTGTTATACAAAAACACCTAAGGCTGATATGAGAATGCTGTAACTGACTGTACAGTTACGCAATACATTCATTGATGTTTTACACAAACACGCCGACAGCTACTTTCCGATATCGAGTGTGGAGCAACAAAGCAGTTGGATGAAGGAAAAACATTCTATTTTTTTTTTTTACTTAAATCAATGAAGTGTGAAGATGCTGTTTAGCTACAGAATCAGTTGAATTTCATAACAGTGTTGCAAATACCGACCACAGGGGGGAGCCCATCTTTTATTTGTCTAGTCCAGGGGTGTCAAACTCAACTGCACGGGGGTCCAAAATTCAAAGCAAACTTTAAGTCGGGGGCCGAACAGAATAAGCATTTAAAAAAAACTCACCATCACTCTCTAAAAAAAACAAAGCAAATATAGAGATAAAACAGATTTGGAATATTATTCCAGAATAAATGCCAAAATTTAAAATAACTTAATATAATTTGTTTTTCATACAAGATCAAGAGAAAGATGAACAAAGATATGGACTACAAAATAGATTTTAAATAAATGGGTTTAAATGCGTGTACAAAGGCAGATAAAGCACTGCATTATGGAATCTGTAGTTTGCGTAATCAGCACTAAAACATTTTTTATTACAAAAGTGACTTATCTGACTCGATAGAATTTATTGTGAAAATGATAATGTGTGACTTCTAAAGCATCTGTACTCGTATGAGGCGGACTTCAAATGTCCAGTTTAATTTCAGAATCAAACGTTTACCCGATTTAAGTTGAACAGGTGTGACACGAAACCACGCCCACAAACAGTTCTATTAGTAAAAGCAGTCAGGTGACAAACACTTCGAAGTTCGAACTTTGCTGGGACTATGCTCGTTTAAAAACAACTTTCTTTTAAGTTGTTTTATGGTTTCAGATGCTGTTGTTATCGTTAATTACGAGAATTCACAAGTTGAAAATACGAATCTGGTGCAAGCAGTAGACTTTAAAAATAAATCACACCATACCTGGCTGTGTTTAGCAGAGGATGTTTCGTCCCCAACAGCTTCCTGACATGCATGGCCACGTTACTGAGCTCGTCGCTGAGCAAACATCTTAAACTCATGAAGGAAGTGGGATATCCTACTATCTTCTCCGCATCAGACACGACTTTAGTCCAGTTTGAGGGCGAAGAATTAGAGAAAATGTTCAAACGCCTCCAAAACACACGTGAACTCCAAGCCAGTTTAACATTAGGCATTAATCGCGACTGCATGTTTGTGTGTTGTCTTCTGTATTTAGTCTCAAGTCGTGAAGCTTCACTTTTGTGGCGTAAACGTTGCCCCTGTCCTTCCCGAATGTCACCTCCACTTTGAAGAAAACATCCTCTGACGATTAGTAGATCTAATCTCCACTTTCTGAGAAATTAAAAAGTTTAAAATAAATTGCCAATCCACTTCGACTGTCCGTTTTCATTGAGGGAAGAGTTCGGAGGAATGTACTCTCGCATTTTGACAGATGCACCGGGCCGCCATTTTCCGAGGATCGGTTTACGGCTTGTCGTAAAAAGACCACGCGCTTAACTCCGTGTATTCCTGACTCCCTCGTGCCACTGCGCTTTTATTACAGGATGGAATAACTGTTCTGGTATAACTTCATAAAACATGTTTTATGCCCCATGATCGGAATGACTAATGCAGATTTTTTTATTTAATAAAAAGTTAATAATATACTAAATTTTATGATATATAAAATATGAAATAACTAAAAAACACTGTATAATTGAAAAAAAAACTAAAGTGCATGAGTGAGTTTGTCAAAAGGACCATTACGGATCATATTGAAATTGTTCTCTGGATTAAACCATGAACACACACAGACCCATAACAGTGGGCGCCCTTTTCCATGGCACTTGGGGATCATGTAGGGGTCAGTCTCTTGCTGGTGGTTTCGAATCTGCAACGCTTGGGTGGCAGGTCCAACTCCCTACCACTGGACCACAACTGCCATTGTGGTCTGTATTCACAAAAAATCTATTGTTTTTGTGGTTTGTCCCTGTTGGAGGACTAATATTGGACCTTGATACATTTTAAAGTTTTTTTTTTTTTAATATATTTATGCTGACACAAAGGTGAAAATGTAAAGAATGTCTCTTTTCATCCCTCAAAAGCAAAATCTCAAGGTTGATGGTTGTAATGACTAACAGATAATCTACCATCAAATCCTGAGTCCAGAGTTTCTGCCTTCATATTTGATATTTGATTTGCCTTTTTTGATTTTATTTTTGATTTTGCCTTCACAGAGATGACACTTTTCAAGTCATCGGGTCTGCAGAGATGCTTTTGAAATGGATGTTTTCGTATTCTTTAAATTCCTGCGCAAATCGAGCTGAGCCAAAGATGACCCTTGTTGGGCACATGCTGTGTTTAAAGGATTGGCTTTTTATTTCGCACAGACCTTGTGTCTGACCTGTTACTTAACACAAGGTGAGTATCAGCTTTTGAATAAAGGAAACGGCCTTCGGTAATGATGCAGATAAGGCAAAAGAGATCATTCTGGGGCACATTAAATGTTCTCTTCAATTCACAGTCTAAAACAACATGGACTTCATCAATTCCTAGTTTAAAATGGATGTTTGTGTCTTCCAGTGACTGGCTTAGCATACAGCTGTTTCACATCTACTTTTAATTCCTTTTGTGATTCTTCCCCCTCATACAAAGCATTTATTTAAAACAGAGAAAAAAAAAAACCCAAATGCCTATGAACACAACACACACACACACACACACACACACACACACACACACACACACACACACACACAGGCTATATAAACATGCTGGGATTACATAAAAAAAGAAGTTGTCTCATAACCACACTTTCTCCACCGAGCAGTTCCCAAGAGACATAAATTATATCCTCTAATCGTATTTGTCATTGCATATTAGGGCCTTACTTGTGTTTACAAACCATATTCCTCTGCACTCGATACACAAGACTAAGAGCTGTGGAATCAAATCGTAGTGAAAGCCAATCTGCGCAGGAGAAAACTGTTTGGCCGGTTAAAAACAGGCTGAAGCACCTCCTCTAGTATCATGAGGAGTAACAGTATCCCTGCTAGAATGTAACTGTTTATCATGGGCTAATGTTCGGCAGGGGCTGCCAGAGCTGTGTGTGCTAAACAATGCACTCATTCAGGGAGACGCGCATCTGCTAGTGATCTGGGATGGGACGTCGATATGCTCTCAAGGACGACGGCCTCTGGTCCAATCCAGTGGAGAGAGAAGGGCTCGTGTCACTGTGCCTCACAAATGCCATTGGTGGTGGTAGAAAAAAGCCCAGTAATTATTCAAAGATTTTTTTCTCCTATACAATGCGCAAAATGACACATCACATTCATAGAATCATATATCTGAATCAGAGCATCTATCCCTGGGGTTGCTGAACGAAATTACATTTGGCAGAGCATGGTGTTCTTCACCGCGACCCTTCTCAAGCTTCTCAGAAGTTCTGTGATACTGTTGATGGATGGATTTGAACATTGCAATTAGCAACTTTATCACAAGATAAGGGCATTTCTGCTCGCTCTGCCTTTAACCCATCCAAGTGAAAGTGCACATACACACAGTAAAGTGAACACACACAAACCCGGAGCAGTGGGCAGCCTAAGCCGTGGCGCCCGGGGGGTTCAGTGTCTTGCCCAAGGACACTTAGTTGCAGAACCAGCTTAGGGGGACCTATATTGACCAAGAAACTCTATTTATGAGGTTTTAAGTTTAGAAGTTAAACTTAACTCCTCAGTAATTCTAAACAGTAGAACAAAAAGTCAGTCTAATAAACTCAAATGTGCAAAAAGGTGCACCCGCCAATCATGTTCACGTGATTCTACTCATAAATAGCATCCAGTACCTTCAGCACCCTGCAGACGGCGACAAAGCCTCGTCCACCCAAGAAATGAACCGAGGTAGAAAAAGACAGTATAAAAACACTGGCAGCTGCACTGAATGTCACTTTTCTGCTCGTGCAATACAGCACTGGCAGCTTTTGTCTTTATTTTATACTAGATATATTATCTATATTCTATTTTATTAAACGTGTATAATATCTTATATTTTTATTTTGTGTTTTCTTTTCCTTTTCTTGCATTCCCAATTTTACTGTAACCATGTGATGCAATGAAAACAATATTCTATAAGTTCCAATGTAGTGAAATATACTCAATCAAAAATGTAAATGTCAATATGAGTGTTATAAGACCCAATGAGTATGAGAGTAAAAGTTGCTTATTACTCTAGACTCAAATAACTTTAGTACAAATACAAAGTACCCAAAAATGCTCAAGTAAAGTGACTAAGTCATTTACTCAAGTACTGCCCACCACTGTTTTCACGCTCAACTTCACAACACGTTTTGCACTGGCTTGCTGGATTGTGTTAATATGTGTTTGTTTGTTTTTTACTTATGGCTTTGCGCAATCAACTTTATTGTTAATAAACACTACACTGGGCTTTAAAGTAATCACATTTCCTCATTAATTCATGCTAATTTCCCTTGATGGACCTCTGTGACTGCTTCAGTTCCACGGCTTGTCTCGTGTGGCAGGACTAAGCAGCCTCTGCGGAACGCTGATAGCGCGCGGGGCGACCGATAACACATCAGACAACGGCACCTATTCACTCCTATCGCACAACAACCTCCGCCACGCGTGGACTCCTGAGTGGAAGCCGATCTGTGGAAAATTGGGGAGGAAATAGCCTTCCCGGGATCAGCGTGGCCGTATAGAGTTACGGCGGAGGCCCCTCCCCCTGTCTGGCTCGCGCTTTTTTCGCAACCTCTCAGTTGGCTTTCCGAGAGGGCTCGATCCTGCTCGCGCTCACACCGCCGAGAAAGAGCAGGCAGAAGATGGCTGACTCGACCGGGCACGGTGCCCCCCTAACAGCAGCAGCATCAACTTCACTGGGGCTCCACGCTCGCCTGCCAACCGCTGGCACTCTGCCACTCTGAAACGGCCCCGCCTCGCTCGCTCGGTACCGCGCGCCCCCGGCTATTTACCCCTAAACATTGACAGAGAGGAGAACTAAAGAAAACATGGCTGAAATGGAGAAAGAGGGGAGACCTCCGGAAAACAAGAGGAGCAGGAAACCAGCTCACCCCGTGAAGAGGGAAATCAACGCAGAGATGAAGGTAGGCTGTGCTCCCTCTCTCTCTCTAGCGCGCGCGCGCTCGCCCATAAGACTTGTCATTTTTGGATGCGTTGAGCGCGCCACCGCTCCGCCCTCGGTCTGGATATAGAGAGGCAATTCATTCAAGCGCGGTGTGTTTGGGGTTAATCAGCTAACTTTGGGTTTTTAGGTGGGTGTGAAACTGCTCAGCGCAGTTTTAACACTTATTTTCAGATCAAGCTCTGTTTCAGTATGTTATAACGCATATGTGTGGTGTCAGGGCTATATGTAAATAGTCAGTGCTTTTACATGTAAAAAAAAAATAATATTACCAAAAACAAATAAAAAGAAACTAAACGAATTAGGGCGAAATCCTCGGGTTGGTTTCATAATAGTTTTGAAACCCGGAGCGCCAGTCTCATCAAATTGCCGCGTTATTACTACTACTACGACTACTACGACTACTACTACTGCGCTAATATCAATCTGACAAACCACGACCTGAAAAGCCTCACAGGGTAAAAACTCGCGAATGAAACGAGAAGCAGGTTGGATGGAGAAGCTGCACAGCTGTGATGACGGCGATCGCTGGTCACTCCAGATGTGCATCTGCTCAACGCGCAGACGTCGCCTTCTTATCAACTCACGTGCATATTTTAAATTCATGTTGGGTAGTTGCATTTTATAAAAAAATACTGCTTAGTCAATAATTGCGGTAATTTTCTGCTGTATCCTTTTCTGGTTGTTTTGAAGATGTGCCACAGCGCTTTGTCTTCGGCTTTTCTGACGCTCATTGTCTGGTGCGTTTGCATCAGCTGCCAGGCAGTCTAATGTTTTGGTAACGGTTAAACGTATGTAAGCGTTTTCTTCACACAAATTACGTCGCTTCTTAAAGCAGCCTTGGGTTACGTGGGGACGTATTTCGATATTTTGATAAATGAACGCGTACGCGTGTTTTGCATCTGTTGGAGATGTTTTCTGCTTTCATATGTCTCGGCGATGATTTGAAGAGACCCGTGAGTCGTTTTCGGGTCTACAGAGGGACTCAATTTGACGGATATTAATCGACCTGTAGCGGAGATTCACGAGTTCCGTCACACGGTCTCCTTAAACGCACCGATCTTTCAATTTGACGTGACTCTGCTCTTTCCCCTCACACATTCACATGCGCGTGTGCAATAGATTGCTCTTGCTGAGAGAGAGAGAGGGGAGAGAGAGAGAGAGAGAGAGAGAGAGAGAGAAACAGACAGAGGACAGAAAAATAGAGGGATCACGAGGGAGAGAGAGGGAGAGACAGAGAGTGAGAACAGTAAGACAGAGAAAGAGTTGACAGTGAGAGTGAGATAAAAGGGTTGGAGATACATTTTAAATATTTTTTTTTTATTTATGCTCACATCTTCAAAAACTGACCATTGAAATACGACAACATAATTTATTCAGCAGCTGAAAAAAAACCTATAAATCACCTGGTTTGGTCACAATACAAGAGACAGTCTGGATGCTGAGTTTTAATCTGGACAGAGAGTTTTAATCTTGACGGTGAGTTTAAATCTGGACCGGCAGTTTCGACTTCAGACTCTGTATTTGCACCACATATCTGTTTTTTATTATGTACTCAGACTTTCTTCGCCTACATCCTTCAAGTACAAATCTCATTTCTCCCCGACCCACAGGCCTGACATAGACGAAGCTCCTGCATATTCAAATCACCTCGATGAACAATGTGTGCACTGGAGACAGCAAAACCATGGAGACAAAACCAAACTTTTCCCCAAACATTTGCGTCAACACAGATCAGGTTAAGTGGAATCAAAGCTAAATTTGATATGCAGCGGAGTGTAACCAGAGCCGGGTTTGGAGCAAGGGTCTGTTTGAGGGGTCCGAGATACATGCACCAACAGGTGTTAATTTCAGTGTTAACGTTTAAACGGCATGAACAAATAAGTGTGGTGGTCATTCTTCTCTGCCTTCAGCTTTTCCACCAAGATTGTTTGGAAGCTGCTAAGTTGGATGCTGTGAAAGTGTTAAGCATATGAAGTGTCTGTTTCCCAGCAGTCTCTTGCTGTTGGACTGCTCAGCAAAAATGGTTTGTTTTCGTGGCGTTGCGGCCCGAAAAACACCCTGTAATGCGTAAAGTGCGAGCAACACAACACAAACATCATTCGTGTTCTGTGTTTTGCGCTGCTCTTCACTCTTATTGCCTCAGTGAGAACTTGAGACTTGAGCATTATGAATTTCTCCCTCTCATATATCAGGTTTCCACCAACACACACACACACACAGCTCCGCCTGTGAGGCTTTTTTTTTTTTTGCTTTGCTGCTGGTTAAAACAATTCTTTGTGTCATTTTTTTCATACTTAAGAGATATGGCACTGGAGAATAACCGTACAAAAAAAAAAAGAAGCTGAACGTACACAATGCAGCCTTGTGGAGGATTACACCGCCGGGATGGAGGGAGGGATGGAAACGGAGACGCAGGTAGAGACAAAAAGGGAAAGTAAGAAAGTGGGATAGACGTCTTACAGTGTTGCCTTCATCTCTGTCTGCTTTCATGTGCGGCGTGGTAAAATAAGACTGTGCTGGTGATTGCCCCGGTGGAGAGGGGGATGAGAGAGAGGAGAAAGGAATGTATACAGCAATAGGCAGCCTAAGCTGTAAAAACTGAAAGCTGAGAATGCAGGCCGGATCGGATATCAAGGAAGGTAGATGGAAGTGAAAGCAGAACACAGTGGTGAGGAATAAAGCAAGAAAGAGAGAGAAAGAAAGAGGTATTCGGAAAAGAAAGACAAGAGAAAAAAAGAAAGAAGGGAATGGAAAGTGTGTTGGCAGAAGGATAGAGGCTGAGGGAAAGTCGGTGGAGGGCGGAGGGAATTTTATCATGGTGTACAGTGACCTACTCTGGTTACTGCACGCAGGGTGTCCGGTTCCCCCCGCCGTCACAATCACGGCGGACCGCCGAGCCAGAGCGGGAACCAGATTTGCTGCTTTGTGTCTAGTAACATTTCTCGCTGATATTTCGAGAGTTGCTTGAAAACACAGAATCTCCTATTGGATTTAGTCTCTGTAGGAAACACAGTCTTTCTCACACTCTCTTCTTTCGTCCTGATTTTTATGGTAAAGCTTTATGTAATTACGGTTGGGGGGGTAAGAGGAGGACTGTGCAGGGAATGTCCGATTTCAGTCATAAAGTCGAAGCATTCATCGTTGTATGTGCAAGTTCCCCTGTTCAATTAAATTCTTACAGTATCTCAAAGACGGCCACACAGAAACATTTCTAAACACATAAAGTTCTAGTACTGTAGTATGTAGATATCTAGTAAAATACAGTATATAGAATTGTAGTAAACATACTGTAGTACAGATGTATATAGTAGTGATGTAAAGCACTTGAGTAAATGGACTTTGTTACTTAAGTAGTGTTTGGCTTTTACTCTCTACTTGACTACATTTTTGATTGAGTATGTGTACTCATTACTCCACTACATTTAAATTGACACTTGTCGTTACTTGTTATATTATGATTGTGCGCGACAAGTTGGCATCTTTTTCTACCACGATTCATTTCTTGCTGAGATTTCTTGCAATAGCGCCAATTCGCCATCTTCTGTTTTGAAACATTGAGGTGTAAATAAAACCTCATAAAGAGTTTTTTGTTTGTCACATTTCTCTGTGTTTTTGAGCCTAAATACAGTACAAGTAAAATACTTAACGACTTTTACTTCTTGGATTTGGGGACTTTATATGGGGGATGTAAAGGAGTAATTTTTACAGTAAGGTGTCCCTACTTTTACTCAAGTATAATTTTCAGGTACTATTTACACCTTTGATATAGCCTCCTGATTAAGTGGGGAGCAGCATTTCATTCTTTCTTTTTTGCCCACCATTTCATTTATTTGCCACCCCACAAACTTTTAAACCTGCACAATTCATTACACGTTTAACAAAATGTAAACCCAGATTATGCCAGCCGAAACGGGATGCCTGCTTAAACAGATGCGTACTTAAGCGGGAGGCTACTGGAATATTAAGTAATACAATAATAAATACTTACAATAATTGTAATAAGTAGTACCATATAAATACTGTACTAATGCCTTGATAGGAAGCAATACAATAAAGACTAAATATGTGAAGTCCAAGTCAGTTATCAACTCCCAGCTCATTGACATAGCTGACTATATAAATCCGTCAATACATGGTCAGAAAAGGTTCTGCTCTTTTCCAATCTTATATTGTAGCCGCCCGCTTAATTATTCTAACTCAACCAGCAACGCTTTTAATTCACCGCTCCCAATTGTGAAGAAACCAAACTCTAGTTTCTCAGTGAGTGTCAGTGCTGCAATATTTTGCCTTCTGAATGATCTGGGAGAACAGTGAATCGACCAAAGATCAATCTAAATAATAAATCTTAAACTTTGGGTGGGAAAAAATGTGTACTTAAACCGGTAGATAATGTAGTAGGATTGGTATTTGTGTGAAAATAGCATTTCTATTGTAATGCGTAGATTTAGTGTCTGTTTTTTGTATATTAAGACAGCTTGACCGGTATGGAAAGACAGGAGAGCTGAAAACACAGCTCAGCTTGAACTTGGAGACAGCCAGAACTCTAGAAGTATAGCTGAAGACACTTTAGAACCATGCTCAGATGATCCCAGATTGATCTGTGTTGTGCTTATAAAGTCTCGTAAGGTTTTCTGTGGACGGAGTGTGATTACTGTATTGTGCCTGACCTTGTGAACTGGATCCTAAAGCAGATGCTTTACTTCACAGATCAGAGGCAGGACAGACCCCTGGTGGTCAAATAGTGGAAGTGCCAAAATCAAGTGGTGAATCAGGTGGACCTGTATTATTTAAAAAAAAGATGCAGTGTATTAAAATGCTAAATAATAAACACAAAATGCAAATCTAAAGTGATACTGTATTCATTTTCTAACAGTTTGGATTACAGAAAGTGAATATATGAGAAGTAATATTGCTAAAATGCATTAAAGTTCTTGTTTTAAAGCCGTATTTCATCGGGATAAACCAAGCATTCAACAGACACTGCGAGGAAAATATAGTGTGTATTCATTCAAGACAATAAGTATCATGCTATTTGACATGTGATTCTGTGTTTGATTGACAGCTGTTAACTCGTGTCTCATCAGGTCCCGGCTAATCGGCCCTTCCCAGGGGCAGGGCAGGCAGGCAATCTCCATGGCAACTCGCCCTACTTGATGGTGAGAGAGCCTCCTTAAATTGACCAAATGACAGTAAAACGTGACTCAAATAGGCAAATCTTCTGTTACATAAAGAACAATCCTGAACAAAATTAAAAATAAAGCAACATAAAAGCAACATTATTTTAACTTCATTATTTTAAAATACTGTATAGGGTAATATTTGTCAAACTAAATTTCTTACTAGAATTTTTTACCCAAGCTAATAAAGAAAAATCTATTTTTTTAAATAAATAATTCAAATAAATCAGTGCAATGAAGTATCTGTCCGTCTGTCTGTCATCTATTTATCCATCCATCATCCATCCAATTCATTCATGTCTGTTGGTCTGTCTGTCTGTGTCATCTCTCTGTCTATCTATCCATAAACAAGTTTAGATTCATAAAAAATAAGATAAATTAAGAAACCCCCCCCTCCTCCCACACACACACATACATAACAAACAACAGCATATTTTATTACTGAAGATCAAGAATAATAATGACTCCCTTTAAAAAAATAAAATAAAATAAAAGGTTTTTTTTGCTGTTTAATCTAATTAACAGTGTAATCCCTGGGAATTAAACAAGTTTAAATCCCAAACTTTCATTGTTTTGTAGTCATGACATGGATTTTCAGCTCCTTTGTGTTAATGTTGTTTCTTCCGTCTGAGAGTGGTCTGTTTGTGTGATTTTCTAATCACTGTACAGACGATTCAGTCCATAATAAACACAAGGCTGAAACATTTGATGCCAAATTCAGACAGATTTACTTTATCGAGGGGAAATCTGGGATATAACTGCATCATCGACGCATCAATGCAAACTAAACCTTCCCAGGAGAGATTTTTGCTTTATTCCAACAAAATCTGCTGGAACTGTTTTTTGGCACTGATGGTTTTATCTGAGCTCATGTGTTGAATAGCCACAGTAACCGTCTCACAAACATTTCCTTGCTGCCGTGCAACAAGAAAGCATTCTGAATCCACAGCATCCCAAAGCATTTCAGTAGAAACTAGTTAAAATCATGACTAAAATGAATTATTTCTCTCTTCCACTCTGTAGAGTTTTGCGGAAAACACTATGAACGAGTTGCTGGGATGGTACGGATACGACAAAGTGGAGTTACGTGACTCAGACGACATTGAGATCCGCAACTACTCTGATGGAGACATGCGGCAACACATCTCTGTTCTGAAAGGTGACAGACAGGCTTCTTTACCACAGACAGGAAAACAACAACTGATTTTATTTACATCTTTGAATAACATGTGGTCAATTTCAATGAGACCCTAATGCTCTCTTAAACCAAAACGTATCCATAAAAGGAACTTTACAAGTCTTATATGTCTTAAACCAACTTCATGCATTAAACTAGTTGATTCAATGTCTAAATTTGGTCACTCAAGTCTAAAACCGGATGTTCTATCACACTCCTAAGCATGTTTCCTGGTAAAATACACATTTTACTATGATTATACAGATTATGAAATTTCTATAATGTGTATAGGCTTACAAATTATTAAAGTTGATAAGAATAGAAACAAGAAATTAATGGAGATGGTGAAAAATGGAGCCCTATCTCAAACTGCAAAACCTCAAAAGGGTATAACGGAAGAAGAAGCAGATTTTAGTGGATAAAGTTGAAAGTTTTTGGCTCCACGTGTCTATAATGCACAAAAGAGATGATGAAAAGAGGATTGATGCTGAAAGCTGAACGATGAATCCCATTTAGTTATTCAGGGAAAACAATGTATAAGTTGAAATTCTGAATACGAGAAGAATGTTGACGAGAAGGTTGAAGTGGAAAGACATTTCCAAGACAAACTGTAACAAAACAACGATGCTTGAAAGACAACTCCCAAAGAGGAAGTCAAAATCAAAGATTAAAAAAAATTGCTGAAAAGTATAATTGAATTTGAGGATAAGTATGTATTAAATTTGAGAGGACAAAAAATTACCCAAGTAAATTCGAACATTTTGGGAGTTTAATAGTTAGTACCAGAAAAAAGCACAGTAATAAGAATACAGAAACTCAATAATGCTGCTGCACACTTTTCCACTAAATATGTAATTTACGTGAGACTTTATCCCATTTCTTCTACCCAGGATCTTATTATCTGACCAGTCGACCACACAGAGGCGTCTCTAGGATGATTAAGACAAAATCCTGACAAGGAATCTCAGACATGAGGGCAGAAGGTTTCATGGTATTGCAAAAAAAGAATCCAAAGCTAATGTCCTTTAGTTCCACAGAGAAAGCGGATCATATTTATCGTTGCCCCCTCTGCGCTGTCTTCTGGCGGCCCGCCGTGCCTGGGCTTTAGAGGGTCTTAAACTGTCAGCCACATCTTCAGCAGCTTCACACGGCCACTGAAAGAGACATCAGAACAATGAGTGGGATAATTCCTAGCCGAATCCATATTCCAGTCCGCATTGATTCTAATGGTTTTTTAAACGCTAGCCGTTTCCCATCCAGACTCGTTTCTCTAACTTAACACACGTCCCGTGATTCTTGCCTAATTACTTTGCCATCAGACAAATCCACAGCTACAGATTACCATAGTTCAGCATTGTTACTTGACGTAGCTGGATGTGGAGCGATTAGGTGAAGGACAATCAGACTTAATTAGCTTCCTCTGCAAACTAGCTGCTGGTTAGTGGGAACAGCTTATGTGTATCTGCAACTAATCTGCATGGGTGAGCTGTGTTTGTCTGATAGCTGCAGGTGAAAATGTGAATAATAAATGTGTGTGTGTGTGTGTGTGTGTGTGTGTGTGTGTGTGTGTGT
>SOMO01000012.1:210768-231706 GCA_028128575.1 Paedocypris carbunculus | reverse complement strand
ATAAAATTACATTGTATGTATATGTTTTGAACACATACTGTGGTTGTTTACACTTTTTATTGAAACATTTTAATAGCATATTGTTTTGAATGCATTCAGTGGTGGGACCCCACTATGATAGTGTGTGTGAGTGTGTGTATGTACGTGTGTACGTGCATGCCTGTGTGTGAGATTCAAGCGTGCAAGTCTATTGGACCTCAGCCTCCCCGGGTCTTGTTGCCATGGTGTTGTGACTCACGGTGCAGGGTGATTATTTCATTGCTGCTAGCCAAGAGAACAAAACGTGCACACACACTCACAGAATCCAGCAGGAAATACAGCCAACGTGTTATCACGGTTGTAAACACCCTTATGCAACATAAAAGTAGTGGCATAAAAGAATAGGACCAACAACAAAGACCCACCCACTGACCTTTGACCTCTAATGCTTACATTTGAATTGATAAAACCAAAACCTGGATTCAATCAAACTGACTCCTCATGCATGCCAGTTTCATGCGAACGCCAGGTCAGTGTTTTATATGTCTGCATGACGTCCATCGGTGTGTTTCCATCTATACGTGAATGTGTGTAAGTGTGTAAGCGTTCACCCATCTGTGTCCTTGACAAAGTACATTGTACCTGTCACGGTGAGAGACTTGCAAACACACACACACACACACACACACATCTGGGGTCGGCCGGGTGGTGTGATGTGCAGATGGTGCACGGCAGAAGTTAAAAATGCCATCCCATGGTGGCATGACACGTAAACAACGCCATCACGTGAGCGAGGCTGGTGTAGTAGATAGTGTGTGTGTGCGGTGATTTCCTAGAAGAACATGGTGTCTTGAGTCATTTAGACTGCGGATGTGCCGTTTGTGTGTGAAAGAAATGATGCGGCCTCATTAGCGCTATATGCAAATGAGTTGGCTCCCGTCCAGAGGGGTCATTGACATCACTACGCGAANTTTTTATAGATATACAAAACAATATATACATACATTCTGTCCATGTAGCGGAGCAAAAACATCACACAGCCACATTTCCCCTGTTTCTTTCCAACTCAGCACATGATGCTTTTCTGTTCCCTCCTTTCTTTCATCCATGTCATTTTGTTTTTTTCTGCATCTGTTCTATATGTGTTTATTTTCAGTTTTGGCCATGCATAAAAAGGGACATTATGTTTTTCCTTTAGGCCAGAGAGGAGGAGGGCGTCCCGCACCACAGCTTGTCCAAAGACACTCCCAGACTTGTCCTCAAGACAAACAGCGATGTGCTTGTAAGATTTAAATCACTTAACACTCCCAAATTAGAGATTTGGAAGCAACGTGAATATTAAAAGAGTGAGGTTTGAACACTACAGGTGTGATTGTGGCTCAAAGGTCTTTCAAAAATCTGGCAAATTGAAATAGTTTGCCGAGGAGCATGTCGTCCTGCTGAAGCCTGTTTTACAGCCATTGAGTTAAGCACTATCAATCGATTTTATCATTAGATTGATTTATAAAATTAGACTTTTTTTCTTTAAGACTAATATTAAAACAAAACCTTTTTATTAACATGTGTAAATGTTCTATTCGTTTAAAAAAAAAAAAAACAATTTTCTAAATTTCATTATTTTTCTAATAAACCAGGTATTAATTTATGGAATATGTAGTCAATGAAAGCTGAAAGTTTGAGCTTTTTATGTATTATCTTAATAAACCCATTATTATTTTGAATCATATTTTTTTCCATCAATTTTATCCAGAAAAAAAAGTATATAGTTTTCACTTAAAACAGGCTTCTTTACAAATATTCAAATAGTAATTCAGAAAGCATTTTTGGTGTTTCACAATCCAATACACTATAACTGATAATGACCGTATTTTTCGGACTAAAAGACTGAAAAGGTGTTACAATTGGCTGTGCGCCTCATAATTCTGAATAAAGTGTCTTAAATGTGAAGCAAATATGTTTTAATAGTTAGCCTTATGTGTGCTTATGTGTATACGGCTGTGCCTTATAGTCCAAACAATACGGTAATGTCTCTCTTTATTGGTATTGAGCCGTAAGGAGTGACAATCACACCGACTGTTACTTCACTAAAGGTCTTGAGCTGTTCTGCTTGTCTGATTTAATAGCAAAACAATGTCTTCAGTGCATTTCTGACATTCCATTCCTCATGTTTTTGTTTTAACATTGTCAGTCTGATCCAAATGTTACAATTTGCTGCATGACTGATCAAGTGGAATGTGTGTGTGTGTGTATGGCTGGTTGATAACGGGCAGATGCCTGGGTCCGAGGGTGGGGGGGTGTAGTGCATGATGGGTAAAGCGAAGCATTAGAACAGAAACTTCCTCGGTAGCCTTGAGTTAGCAGTGGAAGCTCTGCAGGTAATTACGGATCTCACGGCGCGGTCACGGACATTGACTTAACAGCTACGGCACAACTAGATGACGGTCATTTTTCCTCAGCCATGGTAGAGAGAGACGTAGCAACATAAGAGTGAGCGGAAGATTAAGAGACAGAGAGAGCGACAGAAGTCCATTAGGGTAATGTGCAGGAGATGTTTTTTTGGGGAGTTAAGTGCTCGCCATCCGTCTCGCTTTTTAAACGCCAGAATTATGAAAATGGCTGAGAATTAGGCCTGTTGGATCTCAATGGTCAGGCCACTTCTCAAACAGGGCGAAGGCTTCGTTAGACCAGATCGATTGATTAATGGAGAACGTCTTCTGCTGAAGCTCCGGTCGTGTGCTGGAGATCCACCTGTACGTTCTGAACCATGTGTGGACTTGAGGAGTGACACTCAGCTTATAGTCTGAAAAAAACCTCTAAAAAATATAGTTTAGATTTATTTTGCATCTTGCTCTTATGTTTTTCTTTCTTTCTTTTTTTCTTTCTATTTTTTCTTAGTGAAAAAAGAAAGTGTTATTTCTTTTTGCTCTTACTCTTCTTTATCTCTCTTTTTCCCATCTCCCTTGTCTATCCTTTTTCTTATCTTCTCATCTCTCTTTTTTTCTATTGCTCAGCCCTCTCTTATCAGTACATTTTCATCTCTTTTCTCCTCTCTATTTCAAACAATCTTTCTCTTGCTTCTCTTCTATTTTTCAGTCAGTTTCTCTCTCTTTTTGTTCTCACTATTTCACTATATCTCTTTCTCCCTTTCTCAGTCTTTGTCTGTCTATCCATGTCTCTTTGTTTCTCTTCTTATTCTTCTTCCTTATCTCTCTTGCCCCCCATCTTTTTTCTCTCTAACACATCTCTCATGCTTCCTCTCCATGTCCGTCCCTCATTCTCACTAGCTCTACTCCCTTCATCTCTTTATTGTATTTCTCTCAAACTCTTCCCTTCTTCCTCCCCTCTCTCCTTCTCAGTCTCTTTCTCACCATCTCTCTCCTCGCTCTGTTATCATCTCTCNAAATAAAGGCTCAAATTACTATGGCCGGTGTAAAGGGCATATACACTTTTACATCACGTATATGAAAATAAATCCCTCACATAGTTAGTTACATATTTCATCAAATTTCTCTAATACAAGTATCAAGTTCAGTTTATTTATAAAGAGCTTTTCTCAAAGCACCAATACAGAACATCTACAACAAACATCTTATTTTTTATATAAACTTTTATTAAAATTACAGTTATAGGTAATTTTAGATCAGGTTTGCTTTTTTTTTATCCTTTCCCAGCATAACTAAATGTGGGTTTATTGGTTTCGTTACTTATTAAAACCACCTTATTTTGCCCCGCAAGTTTGAGACCTTCATTGCAGTCTGTGCCAATCTGTTGTCACTGTCATCCTCCGTTAGTGTCACCCGCAGTTCCGCAGATACACACTCACAAACCACATTCATAATTGTCCCTTGAAGGGAAAACCTTTTAGTGGCGGCTGTCAGAGTTCCACCCTGCAGCTCGCTCTGGGCAGCTGACTCCTGACATCTTGTAATGAGTGTGTCTATGTCTGTCTGTGGAGGTCTGTCTCAAAAATACAAAGAGACTGTCGAGAGGTTTTATACACACACGTTTTATCACACACACTGGAACGCACGCGCGCGCACACACACACACATTTATATCATAGTGGGGTCCCACCATTGACTTACTNNNNACACACACACACACACACACACACACATTTATATCATAGTGGGGTCCCACAGTTGACTTACTTGGAGCACAATACGCTCCCAAACCACCAAAATATTCCCCTTCCCCCTTTTTTTTAATAAAAACTCAATTGTAACCTCAGGCCTAAAATCACATCTTTACCCTCAAACAGGACTTCAAAGTGCTCAAAGGGCCCCATTTTAACCCACATGCAGGCATGCGCGTGGGCACACACAAACACACATTTTAAAAATAAAAAAGACAATTTCTAACAATTCCTAAAGAGACATTCCACAGACATTTAAGGCTGAATAGACACAATGTTACATACTATTTATAGAACCAGCACAAATCAGGGTAATATTTCAGCAGTGTATGGAATGAATTAAATATTGTAAAAAANGCCCCATTTTAACCCACATGCAGGCATGCGCGTGGGCACACACAAACACACATTTTAAAAATAAAAAAGACAATTTCTAACAATTCCTAAAGAGACATTCCACAGACATTTAAGGCTGAATAGACACAATGTTACATACTATTTATAGAACCAGCACAAATCAGGGTAATATTTCAGCAGTGTATGGAATGAATTAAATATTGTAAAAAAAATACCACTTATAAATGTACAATTATATATTCTATCTTTATNTTTTTGTTGTAAAATTTAAGTTGTTTTTATCCTTGCACGTTTTTTTTTTTAACTTACAGTCATTTTTTACATCTGTGTTGCAGGTCTGTGATTGGTGCAAACACATCCGCCACACTAAGGAATACCTGGACTTTGGTGCAGGAGAAAGGCGCCTCCAGTTCTGCAGTGCAAAGTGTCTAAATCAATATAAGATGGACATATTTTATAAAGAGACTCAGGCGGCTCTGCCAGGGGGGCTGTGTAACCCTTCTCTCTCCGTAAATGACGCCAAATCAGAAAATGGAGCTGGGGTGCTTCTCACACCAGAATCCTGGAGTGCCCCGTTAAGCGAGCTCCGTAGTCGCAAAGCACCTTCACCCGGGGGGGCCATATCAGTAGCAGGACCCTCTGGATCCTCGTCAGGCTCTCCTTCCGAAGCTGGAACCATGTGCTCCTCTTCCTCATCATCGTCATCATCATCGTCTACAAAAATCCCAACACCACGGCCACATGAAAGCCCCGTTTTACCTCCCCCTCCACCACCACCTTTAGCGGGTTTGCACCCAGCTCTGGGTATGCCACCTGGAAGCCCACCAATGGTCATGACTCCCCGTGGTCCAGTTCCTCTCCCACTCTTCATGGAACATCAGATGATGCAACATATTCGCCCTCCATTCCTACGTCCCCCCGGTCCCAACAGCCCTCATTCCAATCCCATGATTCCTGGCATTGGGCCGCCACCCCCTCCTCGGACTCTGGGTCCTCCATCTAGCCCTATGCACCGTTCCCTCTTGTCCCCCCACTTGCACCCATCCTCCAACCCAAATCTTTCTGGAAACCGCCCAGGCATGTTGCCCCCTCATCCTGGCAGCCACATACCAGGATTGCCTTTTCCTCCAGTAAACTTAATGCCTACTGGTCCTATCCCAGTGCCACCCGTTATGAATATCGGAATGCCCTCTCTTGCTCCCCTAGTGCCACCACCAACTTTATTAGTGCCCTATCCAGTAATCGTGCCATTGCCAGTTCCAATTCCAATACCAGTGCCCATACCGCTCAATCCGCAAGCATCAAGTGACAGATCAGGAACTGACGGAGCACTTCCAAATACGCCAAGTGAGCGTGGCGATTCAAAAGCACCGCCATCTTTTTCTCCCAGCTCCTCCAAAGGGGAAGGGAGGGACGTTCAGCAAGCACCTCCTCATGACACGCTCTCCCCTGGCTTCTCCAAGCCAACAGAGCTAGGCAGAACACACATGGCAGATGTAATGGTTAAAATGGAGAACTCTGCGCTCTCGCACAAAGATACACCAGCAGATGGAATAATCGACCTAACAACAAATCGTCGGTCGCGTCAACTCGTGATTCAGAGAGCTGTCCCTTGTGCGCAGGTAAAGACTGAGCCTGGGCTTAGCCCTCCGCCTGCAGTGGGAGATCCACGGTCGGGTGAAGTTGTGGATGGGATGACCTGCGCTAGCTCACGCACAATGGAAGATAACCACGTAGACAGTAATGCAGAGAGCCCATTGGCTCCGGCCGGTGCTGTTTCATCACACTCTCAGCCAGTCACATGCATTGCTAATAATCTTCCTAGCACAAATAAAGCAGAGTCTGGCTCGTCGACACCTTGCAATGTGATTGTCAACGGGAGCTGCAATGTGTCTGTGGCTGATGTATCGAGCAGGACTTCTCCGTCAGATCAGCGAACTCTAGTGGACGTGTGCCGCCGGACCACTGCTGTGTGCGATGGCTCTCTGAAGGCAGATTCAGAGGGAGAGGACCTGAAAGAGAACAGTTGCCTGTCTACAGAAAGAGATGGCACAGGACGGAGAAGCTCAAATGAACAGTCTACAGTTACCACAGGACCAGGGGAGGATAAAGCACAGGGTGCTGAAGATGTCCCATCTGGTGAGGACCATGCCTATGCCCTCCCCATTATGCCCAAACCTGGCTGTGTCATTCAGCCCGTGCCCAAACCTGCTGACAAAAACATTGCAATGTTGCCATGTGGCTTGACAGCGCCATTAGCTGGAACAGTTCCTATTGAAATGGAGCCTCCATTAAAACGAAGATGCTTGCGGATTCGCAATCAGAACAAGTGAAACTGAGGATGTGCAGGTGAAAGTGAGATTTTGTCATCTTGTTAAATTTCCCAGTGGAGCTTTCGTTTGGGCATTTGTTGCCGTTCACAGGTCTATTTGTAAGTTGGTCATTCTAGAATTGGCAGAAAGCTCATTTTAAAATTGGTCAAATATCTTAAAATTCTGTTAAAAAAATAGAACAGTACCCCGTCAGACCCTTAATGTTTATTTCAAGTGATTTAAGAAACTTGATGAAAATATCAGACATATTGTATCCAATTTAAGTCAAAATTTAAGGAACTTTATGAATTCCTGAGGGAAAATTCTGTGTCATGATTACAGTTTCATATACATATTTCAAATATTCAAATGTAGCACGTGTACATGTAAATGTATGGTCTATATTTAATAGACTTTATTATTATATTTAATAATAAAATTTAAAAGTGCATAAATTAAAGATGACAAAATATCATGTCTTTGACCAAATGCTTACAGCAACATGTGCTGAATGAAATAACAAATAGCCATCTAAATTATCTGAATTGAATATGATTCATTGGTATTTTATATTATTTTAAATGTCAAATTGCAATTGGTTTAAGTCAATTTTTTTTAAGGTTTAGAATGAATTGCTCATGAATTCTTTGCACGGGTACAAAACGTCTTCACACGATGCACTTTCTCTACCTCTTTCTCATAGATGGTACTATCTCACTAAAGGGTTAAAGAGGACTAACTGCAGCAGAGACCATCACCCAATCAAACCAGTCAAGATGTCCAGTTTCTTTCCATCACTTTGACTTTTCACATTTTATGCAGACAAAAGATACAGTAATGCAAACAAGATGCCGTCGGGGTCTTCTCCCTTTTTACTAAGAAAAACTGACACAAAGTGTTAATGTGGGAGGTAGATTGATGACGCCTGACCTTTCATTGTGTGGAGGAGCGTAGTCACCTCAGTTTGGAGATGTTTTTGACTTGCTGGGAATCCCTACTGGTTTGAACTGGTGTCACATGTCTACAAGATTTCAAGCTACAGAAGTTTCAAGGAAACGCCGTTCAGCCGAGAGGATTGAGTCTCAAGCCAATCAGTTCATCAGTGTTGATCTGCCAGACTGCCAATCATACCATCGTCGTCCATGAAGAAACGAAAGTTGGCCAACAGTTGAGACTAGTCAAGTCCTGACACAGGTGGATGGACCAGTTTGCTGCTTTATGTGTTTTTTTTTAAATACTTTTTAAGGCTTGGTTTAATCTGTCTATACACACTTTTTTGGTCAGAAAAGACTTCAAGCTGCTTGCAAGATGGACAGAGAACGCTCTCTCAATGTTCTTTCCGCATCCTTTCAAACCTTCTGACAATATCAGTATTTGGAACACCAGCGAAACACTATTTCTTAACCTATTTCCATTGACTTTTCTGTGAGCTGGAACTGGAAACGAAGTAGGACTGACGGAAGAAGCTGGAAAGCCGTCAGCCATTGGAGAAGAGCAGAGTCTTTGTAATATAAGTTGTCGGGACTGCTAGAAAAGAGTGTTCACATGGTGGTTGAGGACAACAGGGTAAAGACTTCAGAGATCTGTTTTAATCACATGGTCAAGCCGCACAGACGCTTCACACTGTCCCGATGTTTCAGAAGGTTTGGAAAAAACACACACATGTGAATTTTTCCATCTGTATTGTGTAATTGTGGTGCTACGATTTCAACTTTCAATTGTACAATCCAACTGGAGTCAGTTAGATCTTGCTCGGTCATTATATTATTTTTGCCAAATTCCAATCAGTGCAAAACTGTGTTGCCCGCGCCCTTCAGGCTTTGGTTTCAGTTGGATTAGGGTGCCTTGTGGTCAACTCGACTTACACATGATGCCAAGATCATTGGAGCTCCATTACCATAATGAGCTGAAATTATATTAGTTACCTACCTACTTTGAGAGAAGAATTTCAGTTTTTTATTTTATCATTTGTTGTTTGGGAGAGTGACTACAAAATTGCGATGACATATTGAAATTTGAAATGTTTAGCAAAACAAGACATAGTTTGACTTTCAACAAACTTCCGGAGGCGCACGCGCAAACTTTCAAAATTTGATGGAAAACAGAAAGAAACACAGATAACACAAATCTCAGTAAGAAGGTATTAAAAATTCCTGACTGGATTCATTGAAAACCAAATATGAACAAATATTTTATGCCTTAGTTGTGGAAACAAAAAATACATTATCAATAGTTTGGCAATTGACCGTAATTAGACTCACTGTAGTCTCTCTCTCCCACTTTTTCTCACTTTTCTCTTACTCTCACCATATATCTTTCTCATTTCCTAGTTTCTCACTCACTTTCTCGCTTACTTTCGTTCACTCTTCTTTACTCTCTCTCCCTAATTCACCCCCGCCATCCTTTAACTCCCAACCCTCTGCTTCTCACTCGCTCCTTTGCTTTCTTTTCATCCAAATATCTCCTTTTCCCTGGTTCCTTTCATCTTTCCCTATCTCTCACTCACTTTCTCAATTACCCACTTTCACTTTTTCCTCTTATACACTGACTCACATTTTCCCTTAGACTCTCTCTCTCTAACCCTCACTTTCTCCCTTACTCTCTTTCCCTCCACTTTTTCTTGCTCTTTCTTCTCCCTTTTATTTCTTTCTTTTTATTTCACTGTCCCTTTCTGCTTCCATATCTCTCCCACTTTCTCTCTCACTGTCAGTCTTTCTCTCAGAGTATGTCTGTTTGTCTGTCTGTCTCTCTCTCTCTCATTTATCCCATGACTCTCGGAGAAGTTGCTAACAGGGGAAGCCTCATCTTCCTGTAGGATTCAGTTTCACGGTGATATATTTGTTTAAGCGAAGGCTGAGAGGTGTAATTGTGACTGGTTAGAGGAAGGTTTGTGTTTCTCTCTTGGGTTCACATGTGGCTGGCTCTCGTTTCCGTGTCAGGCTTAAACACACACACATTCCTGCGTCAGATTTATTTTGTCAGCGCTGATACGGCTGACTGCTCTTCTGTCTGGAGGAGGCGTTAAGGAGAAGAGGTTAATAAAAAGCGGAGAGAAGCCGGTAACGTTCAGCGTCGGATGAGTTTTGCAGGTGAATGTGAGAAACATTAGCTCGGTCCTTTTTTTTTTTTTTTTTGGTTCGGAAGCAAAGGTTCATTAGATGCCTGGACTGGTTGAGAGAAGCATTGGATTTCACGCTCATTATTGGCTCAAATGTCCCTGTCCGTTTTATATTCAAGATTACAGTCGTATTTCTTTCCCGTACAGAATAATTCCTAAAGAAATGTAAACATATTCATTTTTGTAGATGGCACAGTGAACTTTCCTGGGCGGCAATTAATAAGTGAAAAAATTCTAAATAATTTGTGAGTTATTCAAAGAGAAATTGCCATTTTATAGCATTAAAATGTAGAACATGAAGACAATTATAGAAATCTGTTATATGGATTTCTTAATGACCAGTCTACATAAATATAAATCAAGTCTGCTGACTTTAAACTATTTGTAAACCATCATATAAATCATGTCTCAAATTTCCTGTAACTTAATAATTGACTTGGAGTTTGACACACCACTGGCCTGGGTTCGATTCTCCGGGAAAGTAAAAACTACAGTAGAATATTCTTCTTTTGATAAAAAGTCAGCTATATGACCGTCTTAATGAGATCACTTTATTTGAAGAACAATACAAGAAATTATTGCTCCTCATAACAATAAGTCAGAGAGAGATCGCTGGTGTGTGTGTGTGTTTGTGTGTGACCTTGCTATTGTAACTGGATCGACGCAGACTGGGCCGAGACATATATAGCTCTGAAACTCAACACTGTTGTAGTGTCTGCGGTTGCACGCAGACAAGACAATGACACCAGCAGAAGTGTGTGTGTGCGTGTGTGTGAGGGGAGACATGGCTGATGATGCTGTCCTTGACAACAACAGAAAGACTGTGTGTGTGTGTGTGTTGTGAGGAGAGAGTGTTATTGCACTTTGGTAAACACTGTAAACCCCATGACAATGCTTGTTGGGTTTGACTCCAAACGGCCAAGAACTGATCCGCCATACAAACATAAAGCTCAGACCAGCTGAGACCCAGTGTGTTTAACAGATCCACAACAACTCCCCATCAGTTTGGAGTGCAGTTCTGCAACTCAAGAACCTTCCTGAATCCGCTCCGCTGCCAACTCTCAACTGTCTTTCAGCTCCAAGAAGAGCGTTTTACGTTTTAAGTCACCAAAATTAGCCAGTCTAGAAACATCAGACTGTTTGAACTCCAGTCCAACACCGGCTCACGACTGAAACAGCTGCAAACGTCTGGAAGAACGAAAGGCAGCTTAGAAAAACAAGAACGGCGTCTGGAAACAGGAAATGACGTTAAAGAACTGTTTTTGCATCATTCCTATGAACGGGAAACAAAGTGGCTGGATTTATGCAACAGAACTGAATTATTTCTAGACTCTATGAGAGGCAACATGTCGTGTGAAGACATTCAGAGACGAGCTATCTGCAGTTTTTAAGATCTGAAACGACAACTTTTGAGTCGGAGATTTGAGCTGCCTTAATTCTTTGTGCTCCGTCGACTACGTCTGCTTGTTTGAAAGGCCACTTTGTAAATGCGATTAAATCGGTTTTATTATCTGGCTAGTCTGGATGTGTAGATGCTTCATCTGTCCTGTTTGAAACCAGCGTTTCGTCCACCGTCACTCCTCCAATCCTTGTACATTTCTCCTTGTTGTTGCTCTGTTTCTTTAAGTTCTATTTTTGATGTCATTTCAGAACATTTTATATCATTATTTATTACTGTCAAGCTTTTGCATTCGCAAATCGAAACCAAGCAAAGGAAGATGGTTCTTTGAACAGGGTAGCAAGAGGCAGCAAAGCTGCTCCGGGACATGTTTTTGTTGAATTTTCTTTTTTAAATTAAGAAAATGGCAAAAGGAAAAAAAAGATGACATTGTCTTTTGATTATGAAGTTGTTATAAAACTTGTTGCTTTATGATGTATAATTTTTGTGTTGTAACAGTATTTGTTTAACCCAGTGAATTGCTTATTAAAAACAAATAAACAGATGCACAGTTCTGCTCTGACTCATTTCTCTCCAGTTCGCCTTTTAAGTTGTGCAAAAAGGAATACTCGTGAATATTAGTAATTATGCTAGTTAAAATATTAGTTGTACAGATTTTTTAAGCAACAATAACATTTTGATTATCGTTACTGTGACCAATTAGTAGTTGTTACATGTGTATAATATCTCACTAAACGTTTGTGTAATTCTCTAATTCCTGCATATATTTGAAAAATGTTTTGCAAAAAATGGCAACTTTGAGCGTGAAAGCTTTTTATGGGATGTTAATGTGCCCAGCCCAAGATAAAATGCTTTTAAATGCATTTAAATGATACAATTATGGAGCCCACGTAGGAACCATTTTGGCCCACGTGTACTGTGTGTTTTGTGTGCGTGTGTGTGTATTTTATACGTATGCTTAATAAATTAAATATAGTATTTACGTATATAGATAAGTATCTATAGAATATAGATTTATTTAGAAATGATATACATACCGATAAATAAGGAAAATTCCACTACAAATCAATTTTGGTCGTGTGCATCTGAAGAACAATGGAAACCAGAGCTACGGGAAGTGTGGAGGATCATTTCGCGAGACGCTGATGTGTGCGGAAGTGCCAGTGCCAGTCATGTGCAGTAAACAGCTGTAAACGCTCGTTGCCAAGAAGAGTAAAGCGCGACCACAGACGGACAGCCGGACAGCAGCAGGTCGCGGGGATGGACGCTCACGTGACTCTCCAGCTGGCGAACTTCAGCACTCTGCTGGTGTGTTTGCTCCTCAAGTTCCCGCAGATGCTTGTGCTGATGCGCGCCAGAGCGAGTGCGGGAATCAGCATGAACAGTCTCCTGCTCGAGCTGCTCGGGTGAGGACCACACCACATCACATCACACCACTCTACACCCGAGGATAGATCATAGACCAACGATCAGCTTATCAGCCTGGAGCTTATCAGCAAGACGAGAGTGCGCGTGCGCCTCCGGAAGTTTGGTTTTTTTAAACCTTCTAAAGTATCAACAAATGTGTCAAATCTGTATTGAATACTTCAATACACGCACAAATATAAAAAATTAGTATGTAGTTAATTTATATTATCTGTATAAATATAATCTCAGTCTGTAGAGCACTTTTGTTTGAAACACCGGATCATGGGTTCGATTCCCAGGGAAACATGCAGGAATTAGTAGAATTGTGAAAATTGTAATGAAATGTAAGTCGCTTTGGATAAAAGCGTCTGCTAAATGACTAAAGTAAAAGTAAAATGTATTAGTTATTTCTATAACTAGCTATATATTCATTATGAAACATGTTTTATAGAAAATTTGGGATGATTTTTTTAAAGAAATGATATATTAACATTTCTATGAATATGTATAAAAAGTAGTGTAATATTTATACTACGTATAATGTAAATCATATAATTTATGTAAATACTATACAGTATGTAAATAGTTGGTAATCAGTGGCCAACTGTGAATGGTTGGCCAATGATTACAATGCCGCCTTGAGAAACATCTATTTTTATTTTTTTCCTGCTGTCATGGCACAGCAGTTGGTTTTGCATTTCTTTTTTTGTTTATAGATGTTTCTTCATCAAAGGATTTTCCAATCTGGACATTTCTCACTTGACATGCCACCCATTATTCTATAGAATGCCTTAAGTGTGCAATATTTATGAATTATATTTGAGTATTTCTTTTTATTGTTTTAATGTACTGTATATTATTATTATTTTCTTTATAATTTCATTTTGTCAACTGGAGTCTGATATGTTTTGAAGCTGGTCTTCTCTGTGCTGTGGTGCAGGTTTATCGTGTTCATGTCCTACCAGCGCTACTACGACTATCCTCCCCTCACATACCTGGAGTATCCCATCCTCATCGCACAGGGTGAGTTGGACTGACAGCAGAACTTTCAGAGATGAATGTGTGTGTGTGTGTGTAGTTGAACCCCTGTGGATCCACAGATGTGATTGTTCTTCTGCTGATCCTGCACTTCAACAGCAACCTGAAGCACAGCCTGGCGTACGCAGCAGTGTATCCTTCATCTCGCTGCGCTTGATTGGCGGCTGCATCTGTAAATCTCTTTAATTATTACATGTCAGATTTGTCATTGGCTGGCAGCTGCTCACCGTACAGAAATGGGTGATTGATCTGGCTATGGTGAGCATTCTGTTTTCTGCAAACTACAGTACTTTTGGAGTGTTAAATGCTCCACAAATTAAAAAAATGTAAATGGAAAGTTTCATAATTATGCCATTATATGTGTCCTTAATACATTTTTTTCAAAATGTNAACGTGCAGGAAAACGGACGTCAAATACACACTTAGTCTACAAATACACTCCCTTAGTCTACAGTATATTCCCAAAAGGTTTTCTTTTCTCTCTAATGGCATTTCCATGTTTAATAGACCATCCAAAAAGACATTATTAATAAATGCAGGGTTTTTGTTCTTATTTAAAACAAAAATGAAACAAGTCCCTGTGCTTTTGTGATTCCCAGAGTCTGTGCACGTTCATCAGCGCAGGCAGCAAACTGGCCCAGCTTCAGTGTCTGTGGAGCTCCAGGGACTCGGGGCAGGTCAGCGCTCTCACCTGGGGCATGGCCACCTACACCTGCCTGGGTAAGTGTTCCACCAGAACCACCAGGATGGATTTCCGGCTAAATCCGCAGGTGCTGCAGGGAACTTCAGGGTCTCAAAACATCTGAAAAAGCATTTCTGGACTGATGGAGACCAGCTGGAACATAAGCGTTCTAGAACATTCAGTACTGATGTTTGTTCTCTTCTGCAGCCAGGATCTTCACCACGCTGGTCACCACTGGAGACACTCAGGGTCAGTAAGAGTTCTTCGTGACGGGACGTTTGGCCGTGGTGTTTATTCCACTTATTTTTCCCTCCACAGTTCTCATCCGGTTTGTCGTCATGACGATTCTGAACTTGTGGGTTACAGCCACGGTGATCTACTATAAACCTCGAGCTGTCAAACAAGACTGAGAGAGATGCTTACCCAGCACTTCCTGACTTTTAGGACTTTTGAAGAGATGATGTGATTCTGGTCATATACATTTGGAATTTTAAAGGACGTTTTTATACGTTTATGTGCTCAGNCCACAGTTCTCATCCGGTTTGTCGTCATGACGATTCTGAACTTGTGGGTTACAGCCACGGTGATCTACTATAAACCTCGAGCTGTCAAACAAGACTGAAAGAGATGCTTACCCAGCACTTCCTGACTTTTAGGACTTTTGAAGAGATGATGTGATTCTGGTCATATACATTTGGAATTTTAAAGGACGTTTTTATACGTTTATGTGCTCAGGTTTTACAGTAAACTCACTCACATTCCTCTCAAATCAAATATTATGCTACTACTCTGGACCTTGTTGTTTTACTGCAAATTATTTTACTTTGATTAATTTAGTTTAATCAATCGTTTTTGTTTACAAATTATTTCAAGTTCGAAGCTGATGAACATTTAGTTTCAAAAGCTTGTAAAAAATGTATTTATGACGCCAACGCTCTAGTTTTAATCCTAATTTAATGTTAAACAATTTTTCTTCATTTCATGAATTTCAGAACAAGTACATTGCTGTATACAAATCACTGGTATAAAAATAAAAAAAAAAAATTTCAATTTATATTAACATGTAATCTCTCTTAACTCTCTTTCTCCCCCTCCTTCGTTCTGCCCCCCCTCCATATTTAAGTCTATATAATCACACACATCTAAATAAACAGCAAAACATTGCTGCCAAAACACTACAACCGATCAGAAACCACAGTGACCACATGTTTTATATTAAAACTTTACTTCTTTTACTACATTCACAGCTATATACTGACTACATTTGTTTACAAAAATAAGCAAATGTTATACAGGGTCTCCAAACAACACGGCTACATATGCTTTTCATTTTATGGTCAAACAGTACATCAATATAAAACATGCAAATCCAGAGGCAGCGCTTAAAAAAAAAAAAAAAANAAACCACAGTGACCACATGTTTTATATTAAAACTTTACTTCTTTTACTACATTCACAGCTATATACTGACTACATTTGTTTACAAAAATAAGCAAATGTTATACAGGGTCTCCAAACAACACGGCTACATATGCTTTTCATTTTATGGTCAAACAGTACATCAATATAAAACATGCAAATCCAGAGGCAGCGCTTAAAAAAAAAAAAAAAAAGTGCCCAAACTTATATAAATAGCAATCCATTGGTAAGATGGCAGGTCAAACATACGCTGTATAGTCATATAGAACGCGTAAAAAAATGCTTCCACAACACACCATTCGCTAGTGTGAAAATACGCACGACAAATGAGCACTTCAAATCACAAAACGGTTTCGGAAATACTGGAGTCAACGGAAAATGAAAGTGGGTTTCCAAACCTCAAAAAATATATATATATTTTCGATTTAGTGCAGAATTCCCAAAATTCGCCTAATTCCAACCAATTATTCAGGACGTCAAACCGCCAATGGTACGTGCGTCTCACGATGACGGAAGCGAGTGAGCGGAAGAGAATTATGGGATGCATCTGTGATCAAATGAGAGTTCTTTTGTTGCATTAAAGAACAAACAGGAAGTTTTCCATGAAAAAAAAAAAAAAAACCAAGGCTGCAGCTCCGCATTCACGTCAACCACGGCCACTTCCTTCCTGTGTAGATGTGTCCTGCAACCGTACGCCCAGAGAAACACCTCCGTCCCCCAAACCTTCATCCCCAGTTGTGCATCTCACTTTTTGGGATCTGCCAAAAACGTGTGAAAAGTAACGACAAAGGGTCTTTTGATGGTGTGACAGGAAGAACCCCAGAATCACTGTAGCAGCACCCGCGTCCCAAAAGAGGGTTAACTAGAGAAGAAGGGAGAGATGGAGAAAGAGAGAGAGAACGTTAGTGTCACCACATCTCCAGACAAACGGCGAGTGCGAGAGAGGCAGACCGACACTTCTGTAAACACACAATACAGTTCGCACGCTTTTATTGCAAAAGGTCACAAAAGTCTTCAAAGTAAAAGTCCCAAATACTGGCGTTTGCTCCCTTTACAGTACGGCCGGACCGTAAACGCGCTCTCATTTGTTCAGAACGCTGTGGCTGGAGTCTTCCCGTCTCATCTTTGGCATTTCCAGTCTGGGCGGACTAGGGCAAGAGGGTCAAAGGTCAAACAAGAGGCACAAACAGGTCACAGGCCAATTCTCTTGATAAACCCCCGCTCTTGGAACGTAGTAGACACCGCGTTTATTACAGTGGTTTGAAGCATCTTTGATCAAATGAAGTTATAACAAATTTGATTATTTGGCAAAATGGAAATATTAGACCCACTGTAGCACGGAGGTCTACACATATTTCCTGATGTTGCGGGAATTGTTGAAATGAACTGATGAAACAGTTGGATGGTGTTGTATATTTCGTCAAGAGCAGAGAGAGGGTTTATAGTGCAGCAGTTCCTGTTAAGTTATGGAGACGTCTCCATATCTCAACCTGGCAAAGTCCTTCACACACACACACACGCGTGCGCGCGCATCGTCATGCTCATGTTTGCCTCAAATGCAAACGAATCCCACCGCAACACACACACACGCACACTAGCCACCGCTTCATCTGTTCNCACACACACGCGTGCGCGCGCATCGTCATGCTCATGTTTGCCTCAAATGCAAACGAATCCCACCGCAACACACACACACACGCACACTAGCCACCGCTTCATCTGTTCCAAAACCAGTCAAATCAACTGCACTAAAATGTCTTTTCATTATCATTTTTGTATGAAGTATAAACGTATTGAACAAAAAAGGGCTGCACAATAATCTACAAGAACAACAATTTATAAAAAATTGGTATTTCTTTGTCTTTTTTCATTGTGTAACTGTGTTATCTATCCATCCATCTAGACGTCTATCCATCTATCTAAACAATTACTGAATACAATTAATGTATTTANGCACTAAAATGTCTTTTGATTATCATTTTTGTATGAAGTATAAACGTATTGAACAAAAAAGGGCTGCACAATAATCTACAAGAACAACAATTTATAAAAAATTGGTATTTCTTTGTCTTTTTTCATTGTGTAACTGTGTTATCTATCCATCCATCTAGACGTCTATCCATCTATCTAAACAATTACTGAATACAATTAATGTATTTATATATTCAAANTTTCATCTTCTTAATTGCAGTGGAGACGGGAGCTGGTGGTTTATCAGCTCTGCTCATCACACAAACCTCCATCAAACCTGCTGTACATCTGTCCTTACAATCTGCCACGCCGACACACGGCTGCTATTTATAGGCTTTTCATCAACCTGCCGTAGGCTTGTAGTGGAGCACAACATTTCTGGAAAGTCGCTGGATTATCTGTGAGTCAGCAGCACACGGGAGGTCTGACGACTCGCCTCCTGGAACCACAGCGCTAAAGATTACATTCAGCATCCCGCAAGAACACCATCATTTCAATTTGCCCGAGAGTTTCAAACGCTTTATTTAGAACAAGTATGAGAAATGTTCTTAACAAATCCGTTGAATCACGAGGCGTGTATTTANACATTTCTGGAAAGTCGCTGGATTATCTGTGAGTCAGCAGCACACGGGAGGTCTGACGACTCGCCTCCTGGAACCACAGCGCTAAAGATTACATTCAGCATCCCGCAAGAACACCATCATTTCAATTTGCCCGAGAGTTTCAAACGCTTTATTTAGAACAAGTATGAGAAATGTTCTTAACAAATCCGTTGAATCACGAGGCGTGTATTTACTTTATTCCTGATGGCAACTGATGCCGCAAGTTCGCTGACAAAACATCAACTTATTTTAGATGCTTGAACAGATTTTAAGTATAAAACAACGGCCATGATGATGGAACATCAGANACAGATTTTAAGTATAAAACAACGGCCATGATGATGGAACATCAGAGAGGACAAATGAAGAACAAGCTGAATTAGGAAACAATCCAATTATGAAACATTTTTTGGATTATGTCTTAGCACACTACTGGTTGTGAAATGGTTTGTTGCAAGCCTGTTCTGGTAAAGATCTGAACAAGCCCATGTTTGGGTGTCACAGTTTGTGATGATCTCGAATGCTGAGCATCGTACAAAGAGCAGCTTCCACAACAAACCCGCATTCAAAGTGCCTGGAGGCAGCGGATGCCAGCTCAGTTGTCCTTGGATGTTCCCTTTAGACTGGATTTCAGCCTTTTCTTCTCTTTCTGGCCCATTGTACGGTAGATCTTCTTCCTCTCTTCCTTCAGCCTCTTCAGTCTCTCTGAGTCCTGCTTCTCTTTCTGACTCAGAAACTCTTTGTGCTTGGCTCGTCGTTCTGCTTTGGCTTTTTTGTTTTTGTGTGCGTAGACGGTGCTCAGAGCGTCAAGCAATGCTGCCACCTAGTGGAGAGAGGAGGAAAAGATTTTATCACTACCATTTTTCCGATAAAACAAATTATTTTATATTATGGAACTAAGTGGNTTCATTGATGAAAGATGCTAGTTTTTATGAGCAAATTACTATTTACACTGTAGAGTCGAGAAAATAATTATTTGGTTTAATTCAATTATTTATTTTTTTTTTTTCTGTTTACATTGTTTTTAATTGAATAGGTTTTTTTCTGAATAATATTTTCAAAGACTGTGAATGAACGTGTGATTTTCCTGTCCTGATACACACGACACGTATGACGTGAAGCGGGTTGATTTGCCCGGGTTTGGAACGGCGCTCTTCTGAGAGTAGTTACCCTGATTCATTACTACCCAGCTCCTCAGAAATTAAACGCATGATCAGAATCAACATCATCCATGTCATCCACAGCCCACCGCCAGTCCTGAAGCTCCAAATTCAGAGGCCTGCAGGAGGAGAAAGCGTTCACCAATCCACACGTAGACCCGGTTTGCATCAACAGCCGATAAAACTGCCCACGATGACCATGTTTAGGGTCTTAGCCAAGCAGAGCCCCTCAATGCCGGAGTAAAAGTCCTGTATGCATCATGTCGACATTGTGAATTGATCATGTGACCAATCACATGACGCATACACTAAACCCTGAGATGGAGATAGAGAAATGTGCGCGTCCCAAGCCTCCCAGCACACCACATCTTACAGCTGAAGTCCAACGGCAGCATCATCTCAGACTTCATCCCGTGGTGAATTCTGGGTCAAATCCGTCCGGCGCACAAGGCCTGAGAGCGTCCTCCTTGTCCATGTGCTCTTTGTGGCACTTGATCAGGCACCTCTGGCACTCCAGAGCCAGCGGTGGTTTGAACATGTTCCACAGGGGTTTGGTGCAAGCCTCGCAGGTGGCAGGGAAGTGGTAGAATAAAGGGATAAACTCGTGACCCTTGTGGTAGATGCAGCCGGGTTTCTCGGCACACGCTGTGGCTTCCGTTACGCTGCGAGCAAACCTGTGTGTCATATAGAGTAGTGCTCTAGTCTGTGACCCGTGCCAAACACACCAAGCCTCAGATCTTTGCACCTACAGCCATGCTGGAATCAGACTTAAGATCTTTAACTGTTAGCCACTCACGTGTGGTTGATCAAACAGGTGACCAGTATCCAATGTACTGGACCAGTGTAAATCGCTCTAAACGGGAAGTGATTTCTGAACAGGCGTCGGATGCGGAAAGAAGCGGGAGAAAGGGCGCGGCGTTCTCACCTGGGTTTGCTGGGCGGGATCTGTCGGCTGGGTCTCCTCATGGATTGGCTGCTTTGTACTTTAGTGGAGACTCTGGGGGAGGAGCGGTGCGGCGCGTCCGGTGCTGGAGGTTTTTTGGGGATTTTCTTCATGAGCCGGCTCACCCACTTCTGCTGTTCCTCCTGAGATGTCGCCAACAGCAGCAGGTTTTTCGCCGTAGATACGTCATAGTTTACTGAGGAGAGAAAGAGACACAGGTTATGAACAAGCTTGTACAAAACGGCAATTTTTATTTTTATAAAATAGTGTAAAAAAAGCTAATTTTCTGGGGTACTAAGTCAAGCCACATAAATTACATAATAAATAATAATAATACATTTACTATTTTGAAGTGGCATTTAGTTTATCTCGAGTTGTTTCCTAGTAGGATTATATTTTTAATAGTACTGTAAAAG
>SOMO01000012.1:195921-209620 GCA_028128575.1 Paedocypris carbunculus | reverse complement strand
AACTATTGGAAGAAGTCATGCATGAACACCATGCAGGTCACCTGTAAGGTCAGGCGCTGCACTGAGGTGAAAGGTGAAAGGTCAAAAAATGAAAAGTGAAGCTCAACAAAACTGAACCAGAAGGAAGGATGGCATGACACAAAACAGGAAATAGAAAACATGGGGGCAAAAAAGAAAACGGTGAGACTAAAATGTGACATTTGAATCAAGTTTGGAAGGGATCTGAAGGCCGTACCAGGTAATGACTCGTCAGTGTCCATTTCAGGGCCGCTGCTCATGCTGGCCGAGTCCAGTGACTGCGCGTTCAGCTGAGAGTTCAACATGCTCCGGAGCTGCTCGATGTCACTGTCTTTGCTGTCCAGGGCCATCTGCAGCTCAATGCGAACCTGAGACTCGTCTGCTAGTTGCTGGAGGAGAGAAACACGGTCAGACAGGTGATCTGGTGCAGCGCTGTCATTTCTCTACGATTGAGAAGCGTACGGCCTGCGCGTCGTTGATTTCTCGCTGGTATTTGATGATGGTGCTGTTGAGTTTCTCCTTCTCGGACCGGAGCTCCAGTTGCAGCTTCCTGTTCTCCTTCTCCTTCCTCCTCACGTCAGTGTCATTACCACGACGACTGCCACCGGCTCGAAACTCCTTTCTGTTCATGATCTCGGCGAGTTTGTCCACTGCCTACAAACAGCAGACCCAAACCAATGAAGCTTTGTTCTATTGGAGAATGAAGGCGGTAAGAAAGCAAACGTCCGGCGGCAGAACCTGTGTTTTGAGCGTCCTCTCCGACTGCAGCTGTTTCTCCAAGGCCAGTTTCACTTGGATGATGGACTGCTCGTCATTCTTGATGTTCTGCAAGTCTGAAAAAAAGCACGACAAAAGATGAAAAACTGTTATGACAGCACTTACTTCCTAGAAGGTTTCACACATTAAAGCTTTGCATTCTTTTTCTTTAATAATATAAAAGACACAGTATTTGGTGGTTTTTAATATATTTAATTTTTTTTATTGAATTATTTGAAAAACTTCTATTAAAACAAGCCTTGTTGGATAATTGAATTACCGTAGCCTGCTTAATTTACACATTGCAGTTACGTACATGTTTTTTCTAAGATCGATCAGTTAAACGTGTCACAAATCACACAAGTTCAAGTTTCGTATGTGGGGCATCCCAGTAAACTAAAAAGACTTTTCTTGAAAATCTCATGGTTCTTCCAAATCAGTTGTTTTAACATCAAGTTAATTTTGCTGCAAGAAGACTCAATGAGACACTTCATTTCTTTGACTTTGGGCCAGTACAGACAAAGCATGAGGCTACTATACAATATAACAACATTATACAGTACTATATAAAAAGTTTAAAAATCTACGTGAAGAACAATCCTGAATTAAATACAAATGTTATTTTATGTCAATCTCAAAACAACCAGCAATACACCATTTTTACTTCGTAATCTCATAAAAATGATGACAAAATAAAAATATGAAAAGGACAAAAACAGATTTTCATCAATTGACAGATATTTGGAATCCTTCAAGCAACACCAGCTAAACTCACTGTCTTGAGCCTCTTTGAGCTTGTTGTTGAGGTCTTCCTTCTCATTGGCCAGGTTTGCCACATCAGAGGTCAAAGTGCGATTGGCTTCCTCCAGCTACACAGAAGAAACACAGTATTGAAATCCCAAAAGAACTAATCGAATCTCACGTGTGTTGCTGACGGACAGTTGATGTGAGGAGTAACTCACTGAGGATATAGTGGTGTCTTTCTCAGCAAGCTCCTGTCTGTGTCTGGCCATCATCTCTTTGATTTCCAGCTCCTTCATGATCTTCTCTTTCTCCAGGTCGGAATACTGCTCCTCCGCGATGGAGCGTGCCAGCTGCTCTGAGTCAGCTTTTGTTAGTGTGATCTCAAGCTGAGCAGCAAGCGAATCTCTGAAGGAGTGAAGAGGAGTCAATAAATAGGAACAGGACTTTGAATACTCAAGAGATCACGTGTGAGTCTCACCTCTCCTCCTGCAAGTCCTGAAGGCCCTGCTGCACGTCTTTATAGAGTTTATTCTTCTCTTCACACTCTTCCTTCAGCTCCCGGACCTGCGTCTTGTACAGTGTCTGCAGAGGGTAGGAATGGACTGATTAGGTGGCTGTACAGACTTGACATCAGTTAGGAGAGCTCACAGAGAAATACTGCTCGGCCTCCAGCTGATCCTGCAACTCCTTCATCTGGCCGTCAGAGTCCTGACGATCCCTGAACAAATGAGGATGAACAGCCATATTAAACGAAGACATGAAGATGAACATAAACATGATTATCTGAATAACATCATATAGTTTCTACTGGTATATCATCAAANAGTGATGCCCACTTCATTAGTGTATTCTTTATTGAGATATTGTCTTATATCTACCTAAAGGAAAAAGAGAGAGTGTGTGTGTTTGTGTGTGCCACCTACTTGCGCAGTTCCACGTTCATTTTTTCCATGTTGAGTTTGATATCTAGCAGGTGGTTGATCTCTTGTTTGAGCTGCTTCTCTGAGGTTTTCAGTGTGCTGAGCTGCTGGTTCTGGACCTTCAGGTCATTTTGAGTCAGACTGCGTTTCTGAACCTCCTGCTCAATCTTCAGATTTAGATTCTTCACCTACAGTGCAAGACAAACAGGAAAGAACTGTTCTAGACCTTACATTCTCTGGGTTTAAAAAGCAGTTTTTAATTTGGAATAGTGGTAAAACTAGCGTGAGAATTGTTGAAATATTGATGCCAAAATAAATATGTGAACACATTTTTTAAAACAATTATGTCTAATAATGAGAAGTGAAATGAAACCTCTTCAGTGAGTCTCTCCTTGTGTCGCCGCAGCTCGTCGAGTTTCTGCAGTGACTGCTTGTAGTCACAGTCCAGCATGGAATTTTTCTTCTCAAGTTCTAATGCTCGGTTTTCCACACGCTGTTTAGAAGAACGTTCCTCTTGCAGTTTCTGTTCCAGGTCTAAACAAACACACCACAAGAAATGTATACATTTGCACTTTTTTGACTTCTTACATATAATTCTGCCGTTTTTCCAAAAACAAAATTGAAAATACATTTCTAAGAACTGTGTGGCTTAATATACGTACTACAGTATATACACTATTTATGGATTAGATTGTGGCCTAGGGAACAAAAACTTGTGAAATTTCACATTTGTATCAGGTGTTCAACTGACGTCAAACCAGAGAAAGAAGCTATTCTTACCCTTTACCGCTTCAGACTTGGCTCCTTCAATCGACTCGCTAATTTTACTTTTGTCAGCGAGTCTTGCTTTTGTGGCCTTGTGTGCGGCTTCTTCTTGCTCTAAACTCTGCTGCAGCACCTTCAGCTTGTAGGTCATGTCAATCTCCTTATTGCTCTTCTCCTATTGAGCACAAAGACAGACACATTAGATAAGTAAAACAGTTGTGGCATACATTGTGCGTAACCTTTAAAAGCAATGGACACCAGTTTAATAGTGATTGGTTGACTGGCTGATTGACTTTTATCCTAAATGACTTACAAAATGAGGTTTGTTCAAGGACACTTCAGGTGTGGACGCTTTGGCCACAAATCCAAATCTCTAATTAGTCAACTGCTCCACTAGTTTGGGTACGCATGCAGAGAAGACATTTCATCTCCTGGTTTTGATGATTTGGGCATCATGAGTTGGTGTTTAATGCAAATAGTCTTACTTTTTCCAAGTCTGTTTGTTTCTCCTGAAGATGCCTCTTCTCAGTCTCAGCTTTAGACAGAGCTTGTCTAACTTGTCTTTGTTCCTCTTCCAAACCAGAGATTCGTGCTGGACAGGAATATTATTGTTAGGAACATTATAGTGTTTAAAGACATTAAAGCTCAAAGAGAAAGCCAGGAGGAGTGTTACCCTGCAGATCAGAGATGGTCTCGGAGCCTTGCGTGTGCTCGCGCTTCTCAGCATCCAGCGCAGCCTGCAGACTGATGTTCTCCCTCTCCAGCGTCAGCTTGCTGTTCTCCAGCATGCAGCATTTGTCCTGCACCTCTCTCACATGCGCTTCCAGCTGCTGGAGCTGCTTGGAGCCATCAGTCTGAGCCTTACGAAGCCGTGAAGCTGCGTCCGACTCTGCCCGCAGTAGTGCATTGGCCTCATCAAGCTGCCAAAGACAAAACCAAGGTCCACATAATGAGACAATTCATGAAACAAGACTAAAATGTCTGGGATGTTCAAACCTGTTTCTGCAGGTGGATGTTCTTCTCATTGGAGATGTGCGAGTTCTGGTTTTTTTTCTTCATTTCATCCAGCTGATCCCTCAGACTGTTGACTTCATTCTCCAGGCAGCGCTTGCGGTCGGCTTCGCTCTCTGCTCTGCGGTTGCTCTCCACGTTCTTGTGCTGCAGGAGAGCTTTCTCCCTCTCCAGCTGTCGCAGACTCGTCTCCAGACCTTTCCGGCTGTTCATCTAAACATCCACACACATAACAGTACGTTAAAAATTGTGTCTGTTCGCATGTCTGAAAGAGAAAGAAAGGCTCACGGCACCTCTTCGTCGAGCTCTTTGGTGATCTTCTCCAGGCGGCTGCTGATGCTTCTGTGCTTTTGCTCTAGTTCATCTTTGGCCTGCATTTCTGTGTTGAGCTGCTCTTCCAGATTATGAAGTTGCTTTTGGAGCTAAGCAGATATATATAGGACACAGAATAATATTGGTGGCTGTGCACACCTCCCACATTCGTTTAATGAGAAGCAGAAATGATTTTCTCATGTTAAATAAATCACCATTCTCACACGCTACACAGACGGGCTGCTAGAAATTTAAAACGAGCAGAATAGACAAAGAATCAAAAAAAAAAACACTTACAGCCAAATTGTCCTGCAAGAGACACAGAAAAGAACCGTTATAAAGATGAACAATATTTCAGCTCAAATGATCAGTTAAAATACTGATGCAGTCACATTTTTGTGACAATTTCACATAAAATCTCATATTATGCCATACTCCTGTCTCATAAGTAAATGTTTCATAATCTCGATCAATCAATAAAACTATATTGATGCTGTACCTCTCGGTTTCTAGACGTGGTCAGATCGTTCTTCATTGCAGAACTATTCAGAGCGTTCAACAACCTGCACAAACACCACAAAAAATATGAATTATCATCACTTAAATCTAGATTAAATGAATGCTGCAAAAATCTAGATTAAATTAATGCTGCAAAAAGTAGCTGGATACCTTGCATGATGATTTTAAATATTTAATATTTTGAAACCCAGATTTTATGCCAAAACACAGTAAAATCAGAAGACTTACTGGTCTTCTTTAAAGTAAGTGAACCCCACAAACGGAAGCTGATTGCCAACGAATGCTTTGGGTGTGGGAAAAGTTTCCAATTCTCCTTTATCCTCCTCGATTTCATCAAAATTACTAGTGTCTATGTCACTGCTCAGCTCTGGAACCACAGGAGCAGCAGCTGGAGAAAAACAAGCAGGAATAAGCGACATTTAAAAGACAGACATTAACAAGCATTCAAATCACCTATTTTTTTGATTGACGATTAATGTAGGTTATATACTCACACTCGCTAACTAATTGTTCTTTTGCTCTATTTTTCACGCACCACTTCCTCTTCCTCGGTAGTTCTGTGTCTCCATCTTTGGCTTTCTACTTATCCCTCTCCTAAATCTTTGTTTGTCTCAGTCTCTTGCTTTTTCTTTCCTCTGTTATCTCTCTGCTTTTTTCTGATGTATCCTGCTTTATCTCTTTGTGTCACACAATTTCTTCACGTCTATTTCAGTCTCTCTTTCTCTTTTTAATTCTTACTCTCTTTTTCTCTCATTGTTCCAGTTTACCTCTTTGACTCACAGTTCTACCCGTCTCCCAGTCTTCCTTTCTCTTTGTCTCTCCATCTCCTGTCTCCCTCACTCTCTCCGCTTCTCTATCTCTCTGTCTCCCTCTCTTGCTCTCTTTGTCTCACTCTTTCGGTCTCCCTCCATTTCTTTTTCCCTTCCTCTCCACCTCCATCTTTCTTTCATTTTGACTATTTCTCTCAATATCTGGTTGGTTTCCAGGCTTTGTGTCTTTTTCTCTCTCTCTCTCTCTAAATGTACCCTTACCGTATTAGTTTTCTACTCACTCTCTCTGATTGTGCTGAATGTCCATTGGTCATTTCTGAAAAAAGGATGTCTTTTAATTTCTTCTACGCCACTTCGTCCCAGCCGAACCTCCCTAAGAAACATCCACAAACCCATGAATCAGCGTATAGCTGATGTATAATAACCAGTGTATGTGATTGCTGACCTGTCTGTTAGGAAGGCACATATGATGTTTTTGGCTTCTTGAGAGATCTCCACATCATCGGGGAAGTTCAGCGAGTTCTTGTGATCCATAATCTTACTGTAGGTGCCCACCAGGGAGTCAGCGTAGAAGGGCGTATCACCTTCACAAACACACCAATGACATTAATATTACTCCAGTTCCCTAAACGCTAAAAAATCCACTAACGCACTCACAAGCCTGACTTACCAACCAGCATCTCGTAGATAAAGACTCCAACCGACCACCAGTCACACTCACGCCCGTAGTAGCCGTCACCTCCCTGAGACTTCAAAACCTCGGGCGAGATGTAATCCGGGGTTCCAACCGCAGTGTCACAGTGAACCATCCCCGTCTGTAACCATTCAACAATCAGACAGACAGAATGATAAATCGCCACATACCGCTGAGCAAAACGTCAATGGGGTTTACAAATTTCCAAAATGTACAATGTGGAAAATGATAAACTGGTGTGATTTCTAAAATGTTTTGGTTTATTTTTGTTTTTTTTTAAATAATTTTTTTTTATCTGTTTAAATGAACCGTGTCAAAAAACGTGTGTATTTCTTACGCTAGACTCTAGATGGCACTACAGCTCTATTCAATTTGATTATCCAGCACTTGTTTTTAACCAACTGGAAATGACAGTAGCTTTATTCATTTATTGTTCGGCTTCAACACATTTTTACAACAGGCAACTGTATTTGGCTAATTGTTATTATTTTAACTATTCGAGCCTGGTGAAATACATTCTTTTGCAGCATTACAAAAGGTCTTTATTCATCATTAAATAATAGTTCTTTTTCTTCTAGTAATTTTGAGGAAACCATCAAAATCCTTCATTATTTTGTCCTTGGTTTTGCTGTAGCTTAGCTTTACATTTTGGGATGTAGTACAATGTTTTACATGGCTAGAAACAACGGTGTCCCTCCAAAGAAACAAAATGAAATAATGAAAAGGGATATAGTACAGAACATGTTCAAAAGCCAAAGGGAAACCAGCATTAATGTAGGGTGCAAATCAATCCAAGCCAAAACACTTGTGAAAACATCCATGATCCTCAACATGCACTACGACCTCAACTTGACACTTTATTCTGTAATTTAACTGTAATGCTTGATTGCAGCGTGACAAAAATGCAATGCTTGACAAAAAAGCATGGAAGACAAAACAGATGGATCGAATAGCAGTACCTTTGTTGGATCAGATACACAAACATAAAGCAGCTCTGAAAAAAATAAAGTCTCTGAGTAAGGGGACTTCCTATATAATCTCAGAACACATTCAGCATTTTAAAAGACAACAGCTTTGAAGCCTCCGCCTGACCCTGTGACCTCTGAACCCACCCTGATGCAGTGGAATGAGATTTGGGAGAATTTCCTGGTCTCTCAGGTTTGAACAAGAACTGGAATGTGTCTAAAGCAATTAGCATGGGAAAAAAACATCCCTGTGGTCTAAGTTCTGAAATTAACTTGATGAAAAAAGGGGAACAAGGTTATTAAAGAGTAACACTAGAATAGTCAATTTTTCTGATTAAAAAACAAAACAAAACAAAACGTGGCATTGGGAATCAGTCTGGCTTGAGTCCTCACCCCATCCATTTTCATGCACGTTCCGAAGTCTGCGAGTTTGAGGTGCCCATAGCGGTCCAGCAGCATGTTGTCTGGCTTAACGTCTCGATGAATGAAGCCCATGGAGTGAATGGCGTCCAGAGCCAGCACAACCTCAGCCGTGTAGAACTTCGCCCACTTCTCGGGAACGTCGTACGTACTGGTGAGGTTGACCAGGTCTCCTCCGGGCATGTACTCCATGACCATGTACAAAGAACGGTCATCTTGGAAGGCACAGCACAGCTACAAAGAGGAAGTGAGATCAGGTTAGAATGCTAACCACCAGGAAGAGAGAGAGAAGTTGATTCACATTCATCCTGGTCACAATTTAGCTTATATAGTGGTACCTCCACTTACGAATGACTCTGTTAACAAAAATTTCGTAGTCGAGAAAATGTCGTCTCTTTTAACGAAATTATTTTACTCCACTATAGGCCAAATGTTGCAGCAACAAGAATGTTAAGCACGTTTTTTTCTTACCACTAATATGCAGGACAATTGTTTGGGTGAAACATGCAATTGTCCAGACGTTTAACACTTTCTGTTTTTTTTTTTTTTTCATTTTACAAAACTGCTGTCGACACAAATTTATTTCATGAAGGGAACTTACTTCATGAACTCTGCAAGGGAACTCTGCAACCTTCCCAACATTTAAAAAAGCACTAAAAACTGAGCTCTTTCACCTGCACCTTAACACTGATTAAAAAAAAAATGTCTTTGTCTTGTGTTTTTTGTCTTGTGTTCACAGTTTTTGTTGACTGTCATGCTGTTCTGTCTAGTAAGTTTCCTTATATAGCCTGTGTAGACATCTACTGTAGCCTATTGTAGACAAATTGCTTCACTTGCTCCTCTTTTGTAAGTTGCTTTGGATAAAAGCGTCTGCCAAATGACTGTAAAGTAAAAGTAAAGTACGTGCTGTACTTAAAAATACATGGTCTAAATTTTTCATCTTTGTCAACCGAGAGGAATTATCAGAAGGTGTACAGTAATATCGTTTTGCGTCCTTTCCAAACATGGCAGAAGCATTAATGTGACTACAATTTGTATTTGTATTTAATCAGCCAATCAGATCAAATAATTAGAGTGAAAGTTCCATAATATGGGGTGTGAGATAACCTGCAAAATGTGCAAGTGTTACACAGCAAAAGCTTCATACTTTGCCAATAAAAAAAAACATTCCCGCCTTTTGTGTTTTAAGATTTCCCCCTTTTAAGGTCTCAGCGTCCCACCTGTACGACCCAAGGGCTGTCTGCAAAAGCCATGATGTCCCGCTCTTCCCAGAAGAAGGCCGAATCTGACCGTTTGATCATCTCAAACTTACTGAGCACCTTCATGGCGTACACCTTCTGGGAGGATTTATGCCTTACCTGCACAAACAAAACATATCAGACCACATCACAGTTTCAGATAAAGATCAGGAGTAGACGTTCTAGAAGGTTTTTTGTGTTGGGGACACTCCCACACCGAAGCTTGAAGGAGGAGAACACTGGCTAATCATGTTGTTTGTGTCTGCTGGCCTGTTCAGACACATCCCATGGCATCTTTCCCCTTACAAGTCCACACACACACACACACACGCACGCACACCCAGAGTAACAACTAAATCTGGAGCAAACACACCTATTAATTTAAATGGTACATTAAAGTGTTACATGAAATATAATCAGTCAGAATGTGTGTGAGCGGATGAAACACATAAAAATAATAATAATAACTTTAATAATCCATCAGTGGAAAAATTTGTCTCTGCATTTGACTCATCCCAACAAACAAACAAATGTGGGGGTTAGGTCCAATTCCCTATAACTTCCCTAAAATACAAAATGAGCTTGACAAATAAACTAAAAACCTAGAAAGGAAAACATGACCCATCTCACCAGCTGAACCTCTCCAAACGCTCCTCTGCCGATCACCTTCACTCGGTCGAAATCTTCCGGCTTCATCTGGAGCTCTCGTATATGATCCATAACCTTCTGATCTGTGCACACAACACATCATAAACTTGTACATTTCATCAAAATTAAATATTAAAAAAACATTTATTAAAATGAAACTCAGGCTGACTACATTATTGATTTACTGGACATTTTGTAGTAAATGTTAATGTTTGCAATTTCTCCACCATAAATGTGAGTGTGTAAATGTATGTCTGCGTCCCACTCTGTGATTGATTGGCCACCAAACCAGGGGGCGTGTCCAGCCTTGAGGCCCAGAGTAGCTGGGATTGGCTTCAGCTCCCCATGACCCAGAAATGAAAAAGTGGCTCAGAAAATGTATTGACAAATGAATTATAAAAAAAAAAAATAAAATAAAATTGTCACAATGTCTGACATGTGCAAACATTAAAAAAATGTAACCCCACCTATACAATTTGCACTTTATGAAGCACCATATTATTAATATTTACCATTTCACGCTGTTCTACACTGCGCCTTTACGGTTTTCAGTGAAGTAGGTGATATTCACTAGCTTTTTATTACTATTTTAAAAAGTGGATACGTGGATTTGTCCTTGTCTCTTCGAGATCATAGAACAAAATATCCTATTGAAATTTAGTTTTTAAACATAATAAAAAGCCTTAATACAACAACTATTAATATGTTTTTGAATTAATGTATGGCTTTTAAAGTGCAAAAACACTGAGGTGAATAAAAGTTTTTGAGTTAAAAAAAAAATTGTGATTAGCATTTTTCTTTTTACCTTGTAGCCCAAAAACGTCCTGTTTCCATGTATAAAAGATGTAATTGAAAATATAAATGTTTTAACTAAGGTGGTTTTGCATAGTTTATTCACTGTAATTCACAAATGAAAAAAACGGCAATAAAAAGTCAAACTGAAAGAATATGAAACGACGCTCAAAACATTTAAGATTCTATGTCAAAGGCCAGTTTTGATGATTCACAAAGAGTGAAAATTCAAATGTGAAAACGGTTTGAGTGGGCGTAGTCTTCCAAAATACACAATATAAAGTCCGCAAGGCCCTAATGTCTCCATGGCAACATGCAGAATCAGGAACAAGACTACAATGTGTTTCATCAAAAGTGCAACTGTAAACACGCTGAACATTAGGAAAAAACTCAACACTAAATATTTTATATCTTAATAAAGCTTCATTTTACATAGAACCAAAGTGTAAAGCAGCTGTAGTGGCACATTTTCCCTTTACATTAGCACTAAACCACAGCTGACGCACTTCCTGAAAATGCCAAGCCAAAGGAAGCGAGCGCCACAAGGACGTGCAGCATCACTCCGCACCAGTCAGACGCTTTCTGGCCTGCATCAAACTGCAAGCAAAGTGCATTTTAAGAGACTATGACGTCACCGAGGAGGCATTTCTTCAAACCGAGCACACAAAAATGCATCTTCATGCAAGTGCTGATAACCCGTGATTTACAGCGATGAGCCACAAAACGAGGGGCCAAAATACGGAAAAGCCAATCAAAACATATCATTTGAAATGAACGCTGCTGATGTGCCAGCAGGAAGTCTCCTCATTGTGAAAAGACGATGCCGCCATTAAGTACTTCCCTTGGCCACGATCAACACGACAACAATCAGAGAAAACAAGTGGCCTCTTAAAAATACTCACATCGGTTCAAGAAGGTCTCGATGTTCTTATTCTTACGCAGCGCTGGGAAGTTCAGATCCAGAACCAGGGCGTTCATGGAGTCCTGAAACACAAAAGTTTAAGAAGAACAGTCCATTAACACTCCCAACTGCAAGTATTATTCCTACTTTGACATCATATGTTTGTTTGTTTTTTCCATGAGCTTTTTTGTGTGTGACATTTGGCAACCACGTGTATGATATTTTCATGTTTTTCATACAAAGCATTTGGGTAAATTACATGAGTATGATGTGGGAAATTTTGACCAAGGTGTACAAGACCAAAATGGGGAGGCTGACAAAGCATAGTTAATAAAATAATTATTTATTTATTTTTGTTTAGAAGTACATTACGTAAATCATAATCTCTAACCAAAAGGAAGTCATTCATTTTGGATGTGGCAAAACTGTAGTTGCCACAAAACATGAAGAGCATGACCAGTTGAAGCTGAACGAAGAACAGATTTCAGATGTACTGAAGAGTGTTGAACAGCAACAGCTACAAGCTTTTGGAATGAAAAAATTGGAATGAAGAACCAGACGCATTTAGATTAAACGACTTCATGTTCTTGATGACAATGGTCTGAATGTTGTGAAAAGAACCAGTCAATTACAACAACACTTTTAAAATGCCAGTCCCATAAAGTGAAATTTTAAATACTCTGGAATCAGACACAGAAATCATCTCACATCTTGTTTGTTTTAGTGACTTTAAACAAAAAATTAAACCAAAGCAATTTTGCCTGCTCCATTAATGTGATTGATGTGTGCAACAAAGCGCAGGATGACAAGAGAAGAGATGATGTCAGATGGATGGATGGATGTACTAGAGGGCTAGGTTAATTTTACCCGTCATTGTACTTGTTTTAAAAATGCATGTCTTACTACTGTGATTGAACACTTCACCATATTTGGGCATCGGGGTGATGACCTGTCCTGAGGGAACACTGCGTATAATGAACGGAAATGCGTTTAAAACAATTAAGCAGAGTTTGAGACCACCAGACCCATGGATTCAGTCCAGCACATACAGTACAACACTCAGCGAGGACGGGCAGTTAGAGCACTGCTGGCCTTGTAAACTGGTTTGAAGCAAGACCAGGTCTGTTGTGACCAGCATACCAGGCCTGGTCTCGCTGGAAACCTATACCGGAAAAGCATGCGAAATTTCCAAGAGCCACACCTCTCCGTCTCCTCCTCCTTTTTATATTCTCTCTGTTTCTTACGCTACCCTTCGTTTTTGATTCCTTCTCTATTGTTATGATTAATTGATCAAATAGTGAAATCTGTTGTAAATCGATATTTAAGATGCATAAATAAATTACATGAGGACGATTAACATTTACATATCTAAAAGGTTAAATCTCAAATACCATGGTTCATCACAGAACAATGTTCTGCCAACTAAGAAATTGTTAGTGTCACTTTTCAAGATGCTGAACGTCCTGAGAAGTGACCTTCATAGTATATATTATGAAATATGAGTATATAGTATGAGAAGTTATATTCATAGTGTGGGGATAAAAGTTAAACTATTAAATCAAGGCTATCATAATGGTACACATTAGCACCAGGCAATGTCGGTAGACTAGCAAAAGGCCAACAATAATCCTCAAGTTGCCGCGCTGCATTGCTCCAGGGTTGCATCATCACCAATTTCCATCTGTAAATTTAGTGCGTGAGAAATGGAAAGCGAGGAGATCAATCGGAAAATGACGAATCAGCGCTCCAATGTTTTATACTATTTGTTTAGAAGAGTAAATGAGCAGGTAAATAAACTGTTCATTCACAGAATGGGATCAAGTATAGATTAAGAAAGACATTGTGGTGTACAGTTAATTTAACCAATTAAGGTTTAGATTTCCTTAGATTTTAAGACTTGAAAAAAAATAAGTTGTTGGTAAATTAGATTAAGTTAAATTAATATTTTAATCCTGCCTGTCCAGAACGGCAATTATTTTTCAAACTTCAAAAGCTTCAATTCAAAATTATTCTTATTCAAAGCAGTACAATCAAAGTTTGACACACTTACTTTAAAGAGTCATGTCTTTTTACATTTAACAAAAATAAGAACGACCCGGTCTAGTTCTGCTCTTTTAAAGGTTTGAGTGATGATAGAAAAGCCGAAGTCCGTCTGTTACTGTGACATCTGCTCACGCGAAACTCTTTATGTTAGAAACATTGTGACGAAGAAGAGAAAAGTGTCGC
>SOMO01000012.1:110992-128460 GCA_028128575.1 Paedocypris carbunculus | reverse complement strand
AAGAAACACTTTGCACAACACACTGGTTGATAAAACATTACATTAAAATATTAAATGAACTATTAATTAAACTGGGTTTGAACAATTTAAAAAGGTACTACATGTATTTACAGTTCCGAGACATATACAAACCATATATTTAATTCAAATACAGTTCATTCTTACATGAACACATTCCATTTTCCAAGTAATATCCATTATAACACACTTTACATAACAACAACTTGCTTTCTTTTCCCAAATACGGTTTATAATTCAAGATGTCATTTCCATTCAAGCAACTAAAGTAAATTACCATATGATCTATAATTAAACTGGCTTTAGTGTGCAGTGGAATTTTCATCTGCAATTTAGCTGCTTTATGTTGGTGTTGGTATGGTCTTCAGTGTAATCCTTCTGGAAAGTGTGCATGTGTGCGCTGCTCCGAAGAGCAGCTCTGTGCATTTGTTCCACTTTCATTTCCTCTGTAATCTAAAAAGACGCGTTTGCAAGGTCTAGTGGATAATGTGGGGCTCAGATGAACATACCGCCTATTTTCACATAGCTCTCTGACATATACATTTTCTAAATGATTTTCTATACAATTTTGTAATCGAGTAATTATACTAGTCATAGTTCAAGGTGACACTGTGGCGGCAAAAAAAGACATGTCAAAAGAAGAAACGTCAAAAATCGTAAGAGACAGGCACTACACACAGAGAGGGAAAAATCTGCCACTTTATGTCAATGTCTTAGTTTATTTTAGATCTTACATCTATCAGGTGTTTGTGTAGCATCTGTTCAGATTATAGACTCTTAAGGCACATTTTGAGATTATATATAAATATATATTAAGTGTATTAAGTTATTTGTAATATTTATATACACATATGTTTTTGCTTTGTATGTTTTTTCTTTCGACGTTTCAGCGTGAAGCACATATAGTGGAACTCCAACCATTTAGATTCATCTAATGTCATCAATGCATAGTTATTTAATATAAAAGTGGCAGTTAATTCTGTAACTCTGAAGTGGCAAACCAGAAAAGTGGTTCCCATTTTTGAAACTAAACCTTCACAAGAGTGCCTGAGGGCTAATGGAAATTTGACAATGCAGTCTAGACACTGAACCTCTCATGCCGCCTGGACGCCACGGCTTAGGCTGCCCACTGCTCCGGGTTTGTGTGTTCACTTCACTGTGTGTATGTGCACTGCACTTGAATGGGTTAAAAGCAGAGCACCAATTTCGATTTGGTCCCTTTTGGCCATAATGACAATCTCACTCACTTCACTTTACTTTGTGGAGAAGGCTGACCGTGTGGCATCCTGTGGGGGGCGCTTTTGGTGTATGGAGTGCGGGACCCTCTGATAAGGGCTATCAGTTCTCTGTATGTCTGGAGCAACAGTTTGAGTCGCATTGTCATCAAACCTGTCACCGGTCCAGTTTATTTGATTTATGGACAGGACTTCTAGGTGCAGCCAAGCTCTGGTTTGGGCAGCACAAGATTTGACCTCAGCTTTTGGCAGATGATGAGGTCTTGCTGGCTTCCTCAGACCAGGACCTACAGCAGCACTGTGGTGGTCTGCAGCAGAACGCAAAATAACTGAAATGACAAAGTCAGAGGCCATGGTTCTCAACCGGATAAGGGTGGTTGGCTCTTTACAGGTGGGAGGCGAGACCCTGCCTCAAGTGGAGGAGTTCAAGCATCTCTGGGTCTTGTTCACGATGAGATTTAAAAGGAACTTGAGATTGACAGATGGATTGGTGCATTGGAAGCAGTGTTGAGGTTGATGTACCGGTCTGTTGTGGTAAAGAAAGAGCCCAGAGCCAAAGCTCTCAATTAACTAGTCAATCTGTGTTCTAACCCTCACCTCTGGCCATGAGCTTTGGTTCATGACTGAAAGGACAAGGTCTCAGGTACAAGCGACTGAAATGAGTTTAAAAGCACAGCTTAAAAGACTGAGTGAGGACAGCCGGGAGGAACTCGTGGCAGAGGTGGCTAGGGCATCTTTTTTGGATCTCCCAGGTGAGATGTTCCGAGGCCCAGAGGAAGATCCAGGACATGCTGGAGAATTTCACAAAACTGGCCTTGGAAAAACCAAAAGTTGAACGGATGGATGGATTTTGGATGGATGGATCGATGTATGATACTATTGTAACGTTTTAAAACTTTCTTTACTCAAAATACTTACAAATACTCATTATTATTTATATTAAANGCCCTGAGAAAATGTGAGGGGTCAGTGCCCAAGGACACTTTTGAAACTGCCCAAAGACAGTTTTGAAACCCACTGGACCAGGATTCAAACCTGCAACATCTGAGTGGCTGGACCACTGGACCTCAACCGCCATTATTCTGCCTTATCACGTATTCATTTTTTTTAATCAAGCAGACCACCACTACGTCCTTGCTGTTTACAAACTTACAAGATTTATCTTCAAAAACTTTCCAAGACAATTGTAAAGTACTTTACTGTGAAGAGTAAACAGTAGGACCGCTCGGACCGCTGTCCATGGTGCTTAAAAGAGATACCGCGCTAAAAGAACTCTCCATGGTGCTGAACCTCCCCACTGGCTTACTGTAATTGGCTGAATTTCTAAACAGAGGAAGTTGCGACATCTGACGTCATGGTTGTACATACGCATAAAATAATACCCTGCATGTCATACTACTGGAAAGATCATCTATAAGGCAGGCAAATGGGGAAGCAAAGAAAATCCGTGTTTCTGGACAAGCCACAGCCCCTTGTGATGATTAGCTGACAACGACAATTGTTATTCATTGCACGCGCTCTCCAGCTTCCAGAGCCACCAGTGCGGTTACCCTCTGACTACATCTCTTCCACAGCATATCTACCGTTTACAAGTATTTACAGATAGCGCATCGACGGAATGTAATTGAATAAAGCCCAATTTGCCGGCGAGGAATATTGAACCAGCGTCAAGCTCTACAACAAACGGATTCTGTGCCATTGAGAAGCGCAACGATAATCTATGGTGTGATGCCTAATTCCGTTTAACACATCAAGCACAGCGTAAAGGTCCACGTTAAAAATGCACGAAGCCTGAAAAGAAAATCACCACATAAAGTTTCTGTGTCAATGGCTAAAGAGACATTATGGAGAGCGAAGTTTTGAAGCGATGGCGTCCCAACGGTGCTTTTTGGGAATAGCGTCACACTTTGGTTTACTCACCATCAGATCTGCAAAGTTGGGGTCCAGCTTTAGTGCAATAGTTCCAAGTGTCACAGTCGGTTATGATGTGGCCATCTGGCGCGTGGCCCTGATGCACGCGGAGAGAAACGGCATTCCAACAGTCGGCGAGGGGGGGTCATTTTCTAGCGGGAGGCTGTAGAACATCCGAGAATGAAAGCAAAAACTACGTGAAACACATCATGAAACGCAAAAGAAAGCGTTCCCAGTTGAAAACTGGCGAGTTTAAGTCACGGCAGCGGTATCCATAGGGCACGTGTGCGTTCGACGTGACGTAAGTCTTTGAAAATATCGCTCGTGCAAATTTTAACAGCACGAGCATCTAAGCAAAACGAACAGGATGACGTCTGAACCACGCAGGCAGCCTGAATGCCGTTTCTAAACTGTGCCGAGCGCTGAAACAATTCCATCTAGAGCGTGATATAAGCATTAAAAGCCACCACCCTTCCATTTACATTCAGTTCTTTTCACGTGGATCTAGGCGCAAACACGTTCGCTTAAACGCATCTCTATGTCAGTGCTTACCAAAAGAAAAATAACATTTATTTAATGTCCTTACCTATATTCAAGAGAGCAACTGGTGTCGTGTCCCATCGTTACGTCCCGTTATCTGATCGACCCGACAGGTTGATAATAGCTGCTACTTTATCTCAGATAAGCCTGGGAGCAGAAGCTGGATCTTAGCGATATCCAGTTCTGTCTCAAACCCCAGTATCAGATGGATGGAAGATGAGACGTTCTTTTCCGCTAACGGTCCTCGAACCTGCTTTCCTCCGCCGGTGCAGATCTTGTGAAACGCTCTATTTCCTTCATAATGGTCAACGTCGACGCATCATTACACCCCGAATACACAAGCGCAGACACCGTGCTGACCAATTCTCGAACGAGCCTCTCGCACGATCAGTTTTAGTGAGTCATAAGACGCGTGGATCTACGTTCACTAAAGGCATCGTCAGCATGAGCCCGTGGAATTCACAGAGACAGACCGCTGGTAGTAACGGTTCCTGCGATCGATTTAGCAGACGATGCTTGTGGGAATCACAGCCAGGGTGAAGCAATGAAGTCCGAAGAATCGGTTCCTTTGAAGCATAAAATCGCTAAACGATTCTCTAGTAGCAGTGCCGCTACGATCACAGGATGAATCAGTTGATATGAGTCGGGTTATTTTAGCGAATCAAATAGCACCAGAGGAGCCGTTACTACCGTGAGAGCCGCTCGCTGTGGGGATTTCTTCCACCAAATCTGGACGTGTCTACCAAGAAACATATTTACTAATAGCCAATCGTTTATTATCTATGTTATATTTTGCTTAAAAATACGGTAAATTGTTTCGGCATTGAAGAAAAAATGAAAATCGTTTCTCATACTTTTATACTCACAGTTTCATCTGACGTTCTTTTCGGTATAGTTCATAATAAAATATATATTTTTATATTACTTTAATAACGTGATTTTGTCCTTACGAAATTTTTCCGTTTGATTAAAATTAAAAACGGTCCTCGATATTTCAACACGATGCGGGGGGGGGGTCATTACGTATGCAAATTTACATTTGCTAAATTATGTTTTATTAGTTCTAAATTATTAGAGTGCAATGTAATTTGAAAAAGCCTCCTATCACAGGGCTTATTAACCTGGAGCAAAGAGGTTCCGGGTCAAAACCATGGTTAAACAGTTTTCGCACTCAAAGTGACAGATGAGCTTTGATTCGGGCGTGGGATCCACCACGCGGCGGGAAAAAGTGAGGCTGTGGAAACTAACGGTCTCGTGTCACGGGAGGCGCTGGCGAGCATGCGCGCTGGAAGCCCCCCACCCCACCCCCCGCTGCAGAGGTGGAAATGGTTGTAACCGTCTGAGCTGGCGGGCACATCACCCCTGCACCGCTGATTTAAAGAGACAACCTTCCAGGTTTTACCCTTCGCAAACAGCGCATTTTGGAGAATCACATCGGGGGGTTTCACCCCACACTGTTACTGTTTAAAAGTCATGCAGAAAATAGTGTGTGCCTCTTACTCATCTGGATCTTTCTATTGGCTTTGTGGTTTGGGCCAGTGTGTTTATGTATTAGCTTCGCTGTGTGACCAAATGCGCCCAGGGGGACAGTAAGTGACCTTGTGGGAGCATAATATTAATTGGATAAATTGTTTGTTTTGTATGGAAATTCAAAGCTGCAGGACATATGTTATAAACATAAATAGTATATATCATAATGCATACAGGCACAACAGTTATTACCGCTGTTGCCTCACAGCGAGAAGGAGAAGTTTGAGGCCTGTTTCCTCCCAAGTTGTCCTCCCAGTGTGTGTCCCGCTCTCTGACTGGTCCACTGTGTAAAACCTGCCCCTTGACCCCAAGTGGAAAAGTGGTCCCAACTTTTTTGGGATTGTTTAGCTTTCACCTAGTCCACACTGAGCCAATAACTCACTTTCAACTTTTGATCTATCAATTTTCTATTGTGATTAAAATATAAGTTTATAAGATAGATCAATACATTTCCTTATTATGTTAACTAAATAATCCTCATCGTTTAGCACTGGTGGTTTTATAGAGACTTCAATCTTTCCCTTCACATGCTCCATAATGATCTGACCCTGGAATAGTAGACCATTGCTGGATCCCGAGGACCATCAAGAATATCCACAGATCATCCATCCACAGCGGCTATCACTTCACTTCATTCACACTGACTGTCAAATTGGTTTATAATTGACCACGCAATCAATGTAAAGCCGCTTTGTGGCAATGTTAATTGTCAAAAGTGCTTTACAAATACAACTGCAGTGAATTGAAATTTGAGTTTTATTTGCCCTGTGAATGTCTCAGAGGCAGTTCTGAGTCACTGTTAATAACGAGGTTGCCCATTAATAATTAAATTCATTACGATATGTGTTCTGTCACCGAGGTCATGTTAGAATAACCACGCTTTTTAAAAGCACATCATTTCATTTTCCAGATTACAGTGTTGTAGCATCCAGGAGCGGATGAAATCCATCTTCACAAAATGTGCTTTAAATGAAAGGAGGAAATACAGTGTAGTGTCATATATAATGCTATATAAATTATATATTGTAACATTTAATATCTGGATCCTAAAGAGAAAAACAGGACTAAATACAGAAAACAATGACTAGGAAAAGTAAGACGTTAGACAAAAAATAAAAAATAATAGAAAAATAGCATTACTAGAACTTGAGTTGTATTAATAGCAGGGAAACAATGACTTTTATGTCGCATCACTAATCTTCCCAGGGTAGTGACGTGTGTTATCGATTTCACCTTTGTCTGCTTTTGTTATTGTATTTAAGTTGTCATTTATTATATTCATTAATCAATTTATTTTTTATTTATTAAGAATGATTAGTTATATATCCTCTCCTTTTTGTTTTATTATTTATTAATGCTCATTATTGAAATGTATCTTGTAAGACACTATATGATGCGGAGAGGAATTAGCACTAAAATCACCTCAAGCTATGTTCATAAATAATTGTTCATTGATGCATGGTCGGTATAATAAACCTAATTTTAGCATTTGAAAACTCAATGCCATGAGTCTGATGTTTTATCATAATTTATCCCCAGCTTTCTGTTGGTTTCTTGCTTTTACTATGGGGGTTGAGTTAGATTTGCTCCGATTTTCGGGTGCACAATTTATTAAAAACTCAAATGTTGATATTTAAGTTGTCAGACTCACCATCAGGTTCTAATCATTTCTAAATTTGTCCTTTGCGGACGTTTTACGATTTAAAGTTGTTCTAATGCATAAAGGATTAACTCCTCCTGCCAAATGGAATACATTCTCAAAACAGGTGTCAGATAAAAAAGCAGCCCACTTGTAACAGACCGGATATGGCCCACGGGCCGCATGTTGGACATCATTGCATCAGATAAATAAATATCACACAGGGCAATTTAATAAAGTATATGGAACGATTCCAAGGTCAAAGGCGACATAGTTGGTAGTGTTCTTGCAGCAAGCAGGGCCCGAGTTTGAGACCTGGTCAAGGTCTTTCTGACATTGATGTTCCCATGTTCTCGTGGGTCTTCTCCGGTTCTCCCCGATTTGTTTGCACTGTGATGGATTAGCCACAGATTTGAGGTGTTAAAGCATCAGGCCCACAGCTAACAAACATCCTGCCACACAGAAATGGAAGAAGCAACTAGCTGAATAGTTCAAGGCTGCTGTATTGACCAACTGCAGTGATATGATTCTATAAATACACCAAAGATCTGCTATTTGTACAAGTCTATCACCCTTTTTAAATGCCTTCTAAAACCATATGACCACCCACAGTTCACCGCGCTAGGTCTTAGTATCTCAATGCCGAAAGGCAAACTCTACTCCGTCACCCACGCTGCTAAATGAAACCGTGCTCACATAAAGACTTACCTTTTATTTTTTTTTATCAGCGGCGAAACAGCTGTTGGCTTTCATGTAATGTTCTCATGTTTTTTCAGAAGTGCATGGCTTTTTTTTTTTTTTTTTGCTTTTGTGTTGTGATTTTATATTGTTTTCTCTCAGGCTCATTATACACAGTTTACACTACAATGGCATTGAACATGGTTGTATTAGCATGCTAATTGAAATTTATAAAGCATTTGCTCTGGAGAACACTGAAAGGTCCCTGATCCAGTCGCTCTGTTAAAAGCATAACTAGCGGAGCGTAATTAAACCCTGCAACTTGGTTTCTATGCCGACCGATTCACCTCCCCCACCCCCACCACCCCAAACGGTTTCAATTTAAACCGAGATGAAATAATTCCTCCCAGGAAAAATCTACAAGATTTGAATTAGATTGTGTAAATAGATGTTATAAAAACTGACCAGATTTCCCAGGCAGTTTTACTCTCTTGGTAATTTCAGCCTATCAGCGCGGCAAGTACGAAACTCTGCGAAAAATGCTGACTTTATTGATGATTACTTTAGGAAGCGAACTGATTTAATTTAATTTTTTCTTTTTCTTATAGCTTATAAGAGACATATGTACGGATACATATCACAAAGGGAAAACAACATTAATTTACTTTGACCTAATAGGAAAGAAACAATACAAGACATCCTTGTGCTTTTGATTTACCCAAGTACCTACAAAATAATAAGAACAGAATAGAATAGATTAGATTTATTGTGATTGTATCACAGGGTTACAATGAAANTAAATATAAAACAAGGTATATAACACAATGTACAAGAACACAAAAAATGCAACTTGACAAAGGCAAATACAAATAACAGAGTGTACAAATACGCAGTAAAACCACTTGGGTGGGTATTGCATGATTACTTTCATACAAAGAACTTAACTTTCATTGTTTAAGACTCGCGCCTGGCAACACAATGGCCAGACACTTTTCAATAAAAGACCTGGATTATTCTTACTGTCTTCCATCAGTCATCAGGTCTTTGGCCCCGCTCATCCCATGAGGGTCAGTGAGAGTGACAGCACTATCTCAGGCTGAATGTACCTGTCACTTGTCCCTTGGAATTTATGGACAGCTTAAATATTTGTAAGCATCCATTTGTGACTATAGCCACTCTTGTGCGGAAGCTTCCATGGTGCTATAGCTAAAATAGGATGGGGACTGATGACAGGCTGATGGGGCCTGAACTTCTCAGAACATCCTTTCTTATCGTAGAATGGAATTTTTATGGACATATCAGTGAGCCATTCATAACCTTTTTATCTCTGATGTCGATGGCTTTACAAAAATTGCTAGCCTGGAATAGAAAAATACATCATGAATACGTCACATTGGGAAAGAAGCAAATAAATAGTAATTTAATGTAAAGTGAGGATAGGTCTGTGTGTTTGAATGTTTTTGCGTGGGTTTCTTCCGGGGTTTCGGATTTTATCCCACAGCAGGAAAACATGCGTCAAAGAGAATTAGAGTTTGGAAAATTGTTCATGAGGGTGAGTGAGAGTGCGAATGTGTGTGTCCCCTTCAGTGATTGGTTGATTTCCCGAGTGGCTAGTATTGGCTTCAGCTCTCTTATTGGCAGTTCTGAAAAACCTCGTTGGATTTAATGGATTTTACTTGTAACTGAAGTAAAAATAAAGTGTGTTCCCATAAGTATTTCAGTTTTAAATCTAATGTTTAAACTATAGATGTTTATCTGAAACAAATGTCATCTACTTTTACCACTGGTAGCAGGGAGTTCAGTAATATCAGTTAATGCTACAAGTTTAACATTTTGTTGAATTAAAACTCAGTTTTACATTTTTTTTTCAAGTTGAATTAGTTTTGTAAGTGCTTTTTACAGTCAGACTCAATCAAAACTACTTTAAATAACAAAAATGATCAATGCAGCACTAATAATTAATTGTCCGAACACGGCCATGGACATGCATAGGCACACAAAGCAACAGAAACAAAAATTCACTTTAAATAAATCTTTATTTTCTTTTTTGATTCTTTCTTATTTTTCTTTTTTTTTACGTCCAACTTTTTAACAACTTGTCCATCTTAACAAAATGATCATTAAACCAAACAGGCGTTCTAAAAAATAAAAGCATTTTTTAAAGAATCATATCAAATAAATATACTGAATAACCAAAAAAAATAACAATACTAAAAATGAATAACTAAATAAATATTTCAAAAATGTGTCTTGTCCATCATCAGAACATAATCATTAAACCACAAGTTGACATTTTTTTTTTTTTTTACAAAGTTTAAATCAAATAAACACACACACAACAGAAAAAAATAAATTCTAAAAATAAATAACTAGTTAAATATTTCAAATTCCACTTCCAACAAAGTGAGGCATGCGCTGTCACAGCGAAGCAGCAAAGCCACCGGATGACTGAAGGATGATGGTTTGGCTAAGTGACAGGCAATGTCACTCGGGAGAGTAAATCACACTTTATTGCATGGACCAGCCCTTTTCCTTGTTACTATGGAGACAGACCAGTTCATTCACATAAAAGGGTCGAGTCAAAAGAGGTTGTGTCAGCCATGTTTGAGGATCAAGGCACTAACATAACCTATTAAGAGTTCATCAGGTGAGAGTAGCTGCCATGACAACACTAAACAGTCCAGAGAGAAAGGTGGAAGTTAAAGAGTTAAAGTTACCAGCTTTAACTATCTGTTCATCAATTAATGTGCCGATGCTGATTTATGGATAGAACATCAAACATACCCATTTATTGTCGATTTTCACGTGTAAATGCACAACGAAAAAACACGGCTGCATTGTATGTCATAGCTCGGCTCAGAATAATTTGTCTATTTAATCATTTGTCAGGTAAGCGCACGGCCGGAGCCTTGACCGATTTTCTTTCATCAGATTTAAGAGTTTCTAAACAAAAAGCACAAAATCAAAAAAATATTTCCGACTCATTAAAGGCTCCAAAACTGTACCACTGAAGACCAGGAAATCTGTTCTGCGCCCGTGGCGGTTTGCTTGCTTTATATGCAGACATAACCCACTTTTTCCAGAGTTTTGATTTCAATCTGATTTTACATTGACTTTGCGATTACAGTGGTTCTCGCAGAAGCGCAGAAGGACCTTTAAGCGCGTGTAATGCCTTTTTCTTGTAGTATTTTTCTAAACAGTGTGCGCTGTTGAGGAGCGATTTAAAAAGCACTCATGGCTGATTTCTTAAAATATCTGGAAGAGTGTTTGGAAAAACACAACAAGGCGAATAAGCGTAAAAAGAAGTGATTTTACTATTACCATGTTTACACTAGCACGTGGTGGCATAGTGCAAACCAGTTCAATGTTTAAGTTGGAGGTTTTGGCGAGGACTTTCTGTTTGGAGAGGTAGTGTTTGCTCTGTGTTTGCGTATGTTTCCTCTGGGCCTCCAGTTTCCTCACACAGAGAGGAAATAAGAGAAAATTGCCCTTAGGTGTAAATGAAATGTGTGTGTGTGTGTTCCACTCTGTGATTGGTTGGCCAACAATTCAGGGTGTTTGTCCTGCCTCAGGCCTACTGTGATTGGCTCCAGCTCCCCGTGGCCCAGAAATGAAAAAGCAACTGCATCCAAAGAAACTTTACCCACGCAGCGACACTTGGCAGTGGCTAAATAACACTGGAAGAAATAAAACTAAATTTAATTAAATGCACTAACATGGAGAACTCTGTTCCCTGTCTGTCTGCGACCTACCGTTGGCAGCGTGATAACTGGAATATGTCTATATATGGACATAGGAAGTGGAATCATTTTTATATCTGGAGATATACAAAATATCTCTACCAAATATAGAAATAATTTCTATTTGTTTTATATTATTTAAGTAAATGTTAGCTTTGTCAAAACAAGTAAAAGAAGTATTGCTAAGAGAAGTATTTAGCCATAATTTTAGGTTTCTGGAAAGTCAGAACACCAAGAAAGATAGGGGTGCTTATGTTCACATATTAATAGAATTTTTATTTTGTGCCTGAAAAATTGAGGGGTATCAAAACCAAAAAATATTCATGAGGTGCTTATTCTCACTTAAATATGGTAGGATTTTTCCCATTGTGTTCTAATGTTTAATTTGTCAGATTTTGCGAGTGAGCTCTCATTGGTTGACATTTAGCAAGAATCAATTATTCAAATATAATTAATAATCACAGCTTTGTGCAATTGCAAAACTGCGCACTCTCAAATTGTTATTTTTATTGTGCAAATGACTCCATATCTGTTTGCTGTACGCTGTAGCTTTACATATTTTATTTTGGCTCTTTGAAATTACCATACCGCAACCACAGCACTTAGTTAAATCCCTTAACTATCAAGGAATGTTGCTCATTTTGCTTCAGAAATGGAACTGGCAGCAGATTGGTAATTAAGGCGCAACATCTGTTCCTGCTGCTATGAGGTCAACATCCAGAACAATCTGTGGAATTAGTTCAAGCTCAGAAGAGCGCGGAGGTGCTAAAAGATTCTGGCATTGTGCCAGAGGGTCAGATTTTGACTCTAACACATCAGGTGGTTGCACTAAGAGGGTGACGTGGCATAATTTATTCAAAAACCCATGTGCAAACAGCCAGAGCGAAGCCATGGACCGGTTCCGGAATCTTCCGTGGTGACCGCTAAACGACAACCGCGAGATTCCAGTACATCGCATTCCCGCGCAAAGATGTCGCAGCACTTTGGCATGCTGCCAACTCGCAAACAAACTGGATGGATTTCACATCTTTCTCATGATTTAGATTATGTCGGTCTAGGACGATCATTCCAACACAAGCTCCACTGGCCTGGGTTCAGAGGCTGTGCCGAAAGCGTTGGACTCAGCTCTGCTAATTAAATTAGTCTCAACCTCAGAGCATGCAGGGAGGCAATGAAGAACATTAGTTATTTTATCTTGATGCCTCCCCCATCTGTCTTTTCCGGGTGTTTCCATTGGAAGACGTGGGGAGTGAAAAAAAAATGCTTGGTTCAACACTCCATCTAACAGATACTACAGGTGGACCGGCTGACATTTCAAATGCCACATCCACTGGCATTTCACTTTATAGGACGAGGCGCAGATCATTCCGATCAGTAGATTTAGCAAAGTGGAATATGATAATGAATGTGTGTATGGATCTGAGGGTTGTTACTTTAGGGCATCGCGCAGTGTGTATTGCACAAGGCAAAAATGAAAAATGTGAGCTGGAAGAAAACAGATTTCGATCGGAAAGCTGGCTTGATAATACTTCAGTGATGATGAAAAGAGGAAAAAGGCAAAATAAAAGACCCAATTTGTCAAAATCTGTTTGTCTTCTCCATTTTACTACTGAACTGAAGGCAGTTTATGTGAATATTTATGTACAGTATTTTTTTATTTAGGTGATGGGTTGTCATGGCAATGTCTTTTTTTTTGGTAGATCTTAGAATTTAGATCTTCAAAAATCTTTCAGTGTAGGACTTGTTTTCTTCCTTTGAGTTTTTAGGAAACAGAAAAGGGTTTAGTAGTCAAATTGCAGATCAGTGGAGACTGCAAGTAAATATTAGTAATTGTGTAGTTACAGTGTAATTCATGTGTATTACAATTTGAAATGTGTAATTTTAAACAGAAGTAGTTGTAGACTTATTTGTGCATTAATGTATGTCCTGTATTTCTCGCACTATAAGGTGCATCAACCGGTGCTATGGGAACTTTCTATACTTCTAATTTTCTTTTTCCACATACGTATAAAAGCACACGTTTTTTTTTTTCCAGATTACAGGTTGCACAGCCTATGTGTAAACATTTTCTTGGATTTGTAATGTGCCTCAGAAAATATGTATAAGTAATATATTATATAGCAATATATCCTATAAGTAATAAATTATTGTAATTTCATACAATAAATGTGCCATTATTCTTTAGTATTGCTTTAAACAACACTTTTTGAATCCTTCATGTTTTATTGTACTAATGTTGTCTTTTTCATATATAAGAATTGCATTTTTTTTTTACTGTACTTACTAATGTTTTCTCCATTTACGTTCCTTTACATTTGGCAGACGCTTTTATCCAAAGGGACTTTCAAAAAGGTGAGCAAGTGAAGCAATTTGTCTAAAAAAGGATAGTTATGTAGTTATGAACAGTAGATGTTCACACAAGGATATGAAAAAAGAAGCTTACTAGACAGAACAACAATGACAGTCAGTAAACACACGAGACAAAGGCTAGACTTTTTTTCCATCCTCCTTTACGTATTTCCCAATCCTTCATGATGCATTTTTATTGTAGTTGTGTTGTCTTTTTCATGTATATGAATTACATTCAATTTTTTTTTACTCTACTTTCTAATGTTACCTCCTCCATTCCCATCCTCCGTTGTGTTTTTACTTACACTTGTGCTTTTTCTCTTCCATAATGCTGCTCAGTTCTCTCAAATTTCCCCACCATGGATAAACAAAGTGGGTCTTGGTCTGTGATTGGGAGCAGTTCTCAGAAAGCTCTACTGTACTGCTACTGTGCTAGTCCTTTCCACAGTGTTCTGCATGTTCCCATCAACTCTGTTCAATGCATCGATGCAAGAAGCATGTCTCAGCTAGTTACCTTTGCAAGTCCAGCACATAGTTTAAGGGAATCTGCTGTCAGCATCTATCATTAGATACGTCATACACGATCAGTCATGTAAACCTCCCCATCGCTCCCTATCTGCATCCGCTTGCCACTGTCTAAGATTATATATGTGGTTTACAAATACCAACACATTTCTAGGTCAGTGGAGAGTGTCACGGCGAGGACAAGTGCTCAAACACTTGATTATCAAGCCCCAGTCTTCCTAAAACAGCCACGCCGTCGACACCCTGACAGACTGTTTAAGTGAACACGAGCAGGCATCTATATGACGCTTTGCTTGAAATAGCATCCTGCTTTTACTCGCTCCTGCAGAGCAATGGGGGAGTAAGAGAAAAGGACGGGCCTGTGTGTCAGTGCCAGTCTCTCCAGAGGTCAAACTCCTTTAGCTCATGTTTGGGAAGCAGAGAGACGTGTTGAATTGCAAATCACATGTTTTATTTCAGAGATGTGAAGTGAGCCTACGTAGGTGGGGTGAGGGGGTGTTTAATTGTCTGGTGAAAAATCTGTCAGATATTTGTTGGTAGATCTGCTGGCCGAACGGAGAAAACAACGTGGAAGCAAAGCATTCATTAAATGAAATTGCCCAAACCTGGAAATAACTCTTTGATTGCTTCGTAATTGTCCATCAGCAAAACAAAGCCACGTTCGAATCTTTGAGGAATAATCAGGTCATTGTGATTGAAAGCTGCGGAGTTACTCTGCAATTACCGTTTCCAGCAACTTGGCAAAAATCAACGTGTTGAAAATCTATAAAACATTACAATCCGGAGCAAAAATGCAATTTCTATGCTGCAGACAGAATGGCCAAACGGTTTCGGTATGTCAATATTGTCATGCTTCTCTTGCTAGCACTTTATAATAACTACATGCTTTGAAACATTAGTAACTAACCAATTAATCATTTATAAAGCATTGTTCCTACATTAATCAACAAGTAGTATATAATGGCTTTATTTATTCTTTAAGGTACATTTGTCAAACTCAAGGCCCGGGGGCCAGATGTGGCCCACAAGGCCATTTTATGTGGCCCACAAGGCCATTTTATGAGGCCCGTAAGAGCTTAAAAGTTTTGAGGGCCTACAAATAAATACCAAAAAAATTAATTAAGAGCGTGTGTTGGCCAAAATATACATTTCCCACAATGCCTTTTGACATCCGGCCCTTTGAGGACAACAATTGTGCTGATGTGGCCCTCGCACTTAGGGCTGCCCACTGCTCTGGATTTGGGTGTGTTCACTTTACTGTGTGTGTGTGTGTGTGTAACTTCACTGGATGGTTAAATGCAGAGTACAATTCCTTAGTGGCCATATGGACTAACTCACCTACACTTGGTCAAGGTTCAAGAAAAACTTGAATTATTTAATCAGCGAGAGATGAATGAGTGGGTTTATTCACAAAGAAATGTTGGTAGAAGTCAAGACTAAAGGTAAAGGTAGACAAACCATTGGGATGACAGCGTGGAAAAGGAGCATGGAAGCAATTTTTGACATGAATATAACGTTGTTTACTGGTGGCATTTCCTCCGTATTAGTAATGGATTGTTGATATATAGTTCAAATATACTATTAGTAAATAATATATTGTTAGCAGGTTTAGGTTTGTAATAATTATAATTGTAATTATTATAATTGTAATAATAGTAGTTAGTAATTTACCAACAATAATCATATTTGGAGTCACAATCGTTCGGGCTTTAACCCTAGTTACTAATAATACTAACAGCTGAAAATGTAAATGAGTAACAATGAGTAGTTAATTAATAATAATTTTCGTATTATTACTATTATTATTAGTTTTGAAGCAAATTAGTTAAGTAATAAAATCCACACTTAAAGTCCTCCGTAAATATTACCCACTAAGACCAAGACTCCATAACTCCACTGCTACAGAGACTTGAACCCCATCATTGCTGCTTGCATCTAAATTATTTTAACTAATTAGTGCCGTTTCACTAATTTTCCCACTTTGAGATAATATAGTCTTTAAAGTGGCCTTGTATCAGTGAACACGCAAAATGTCCAATAGCGACTGTATGTTTCAGTTAAAGGTCAGTCTATCACCCGGTCGAACATCTATCTTCATGTGCGTCAACATTTGGATTTTTAAAGCATTTCGACGTCCTCATAATTGCCCGTACCCCTCCCCCCTTCAAGCCCTGCTTAGCATCCAGCCCCACTAGCTAATAATGACAGTGTAAGATGTTGAAGCCCCCCGGTCTTTCACATATATGAGTGTCTGCCCATGGTGAATGCCGGACAGTGGAGTAGATGGCCCAGATTTACAGCGTGCCAGAGAACAGCACTCCCTGTGTGGGAGTAGTGCTCCGTCAAGCGTACCCACCACCATCACACTCTCCATCCTCTCTCTTCCTTCCTCCCGTCTTTCATCCTGTTCATCATCTTAACTGCCTGATTAAGCATTTATGGACATGTGATCAATCGGAAATAGGTCAATGTGTTAATGGCACCTGATAGGAGTCTGTAATGCTTATATCATGCATTATTTCATGGTTTTGCTTAGTAGAAAGACGAAGAAAAAACATGCTATGGGTTAAACATGGAGGGAAATTTGCAGTCCTTATACTCTAAATGCTAAACAGACATTTGTGACGCACTGCAGCTAAAGACCTAAAGCTTCGGAGAATGTACATCTATAATTGTTATTCTTTGCCATTTGTGAATCTCTGCCCATAAAACCGATGAATATTCATGAACGTCCTCGGGGAGAGATTGCTGCCTCGCTACGTGTCTGAAAACTAAAAATAAAATGGAGAAAAAAAAATACAAATATACTGGGACCCAGTTCTACACCTTTGAACCCTGCCAAGAAGAGTGTAAAATCACATGAAAAAAATTCTGATTCTTTAAAGCCATCAGATGTGTCTGGATCTATTTGACCGTAAATTTTCATAAAACACACGTTTTACTTCAGTTAAGCGGTTAGGAAGCACTGGGGAATCCTTTCACCGTTTGTAGAACAACTGTTCATTTGTAGCGCTACAGTTTCCTTAAGTTAGCAGCCATACACAGTTTAAAAATATTGTTGTAGCATTATAACATAATTGTTACTTTGGAAGATGAAGATCATTTGAACTTTATACTCTGTAAACCAGTGGTGTAAAGTACTTTAGTAAATTGACTTTGTTACTTTACTTGAGTATTTTGGCTACTTTCTACTTGTATTGAGTATCTGAAATATAAGTAGATTTTACTCTCTACTTGATAACATTTTTTATTTTACCCCACTACATTTGTTCTTTTTATCTATTTTGTTCTGCCATTTTGAGG
>SOMO01000012.1:98767-110242 GCA_028128575.1 Paedocypris carbunculus | reverse complement strand
ATCTATCTATCTCTCTGTCTCTCTCTCTCTCTCTCTCTCTCTCTCTCTCTCTCTCTCTCTCTCTCTCTCTCTCTCACACACACACACTGTCTCTCTGTCTGTCTGTCTGTTGAAAAAAAATTGACATGGAAGTTAATTAGAATTGGAATTTAAAACATTATATTGTAGTAAACAAAATGTGCTGAGGACGAATCAATCATTATTATTAGCATATGCTCTGTCAAAGTGCCATTTTCATTGTTTAACGTGGCTAAAACTGTTAGAAATGGGGCAATACGGTAGCGGCCTGATAGCTGATCACAATGCCTATAATGCTCAAAGCTGTCACGTGACAAACCAATGGAGAATAGGGGCTTTGATGAAGCGAATTTTGGTTCTGCAGCCCCCTCTCTTTAAATCCATTTCCTTTGTGAGATCCCTGATAAAGCAATTCTGTGCTCGGCTGAGTGGACATCTCACTTAGATGTTAACTACATCATGGCCCATATTTCTATCTGTGTGCCTGTGTATGGCGCTAGCTTCAGCATTAAAGGCAGCTGATTATACAGAGCTGGGACTGAGATAATAAGTACTGGCTTGTTCGGAAGAGGATGAGAGAGACTGGGATTCTACTTAATCAAGAAAATCAATAAAGACACCAGTGATGGCTGAGCGTTTATTGCGGCGGTGACGTCACAGCGCCATCATGTGGCGTCGACGTAATTGTCCGATTGAAGCAATAAAAAGCAAAGGATGAACAAATAAAACAGCAAACGCTGAAAGAAAAATGACTTGCAATTATAGAGAATGGCTTGGTTTAAGTGCCAAATCTTTTATTACTCTAAACAACTGCATGCAGTGTGAAATGCAGACCTTATTTCAAAATATGTGGTGTAATAATTGATGGCCTTGAAAAATAGATTTAAAGGAAAAAACACTTTGTTAGATGAATGTTGTTTGTTAAAATGTATGTTGTAACGTACAGTCAGGTACCATTATCCAAAATAATGGTAATTTTTTTTAATGTCCAAAAAATCTATATATCCTAAACTTCGTTTCTGAACCGTTTTTCTATTTCTGGGTCACATGGAGCNGCCAACCAATCACAGAGCGGGACACACACGCACTCTCAGCTTCAATTATCCAGACTTCAATTATCCTAAACACATGGTTTTGGACTGTGAGACCCATGCATAAGAAACAAAATAATTTAAAAATGTAAAATAAAATAGTGTTTATACATATTTAGTTTATTTTTATAGTTTAGTTTTTAAATTTTAACAGTAAGATGCTAAAGCATCAAACTCAGCATTATCATCTTTGTCGTCAAAATTATCACTGACACATATCAACCTAAAGGCGTCGCCCTGCAGTGACAGATGTATTGCGGAGAGTGTGTGTCCCTGTTTGTTAGTTTTGGATTTAGATGGGGCTAAAAATAAAATAAATGGAGCAGACACAAAATATAATTCGAAACAAAAATCTGTGTTTCTGCATTATATCACCTAATGTATGACTGTAATAAACAAAGAGAAGCCAACTGTAATAATTCAGTCAGGTTTACTGTACAACAATTTATTGTATCCAAATCTGGAAAAACAGATGCATTAGAATCTCCATGCATAGAAATCATTGCAACATGGCCTGCTGTCTCTTTAGTGCTGTATGCAACTTTCATGCATTATTAAAATAGCAGTATAAATTATAAATAGTATTTGGCGAACATTGTTTGCAATATTCAATCTGGGCATTCAACGACAAAATGCTTCTTGCCAAACAAAATTAGCTGGGAATTCAGAACCCCGAACCAAAAAAAAAAACGACAAAAGTAAGATCAGTTAAACACAAAGTAGATTAACTTGCTAGAATTCTGACATTCACGATTGAAAAATAAAAAAGTATTTACCCACAGAGTTCAAATGAAAAACATTTTTCATGAAAACATCATATAAACCAGTTGCCGTTTACAACAATTACAACAAAACAAGCGCAGTGTGACAAAGGAAAAATATGCAAATGCGATCCATCTAAACGCCATTAGCTACAGATTTAATGTTTCTGTTTGTTTGTGAACTGGCATGTGCCAAAAATATCAGTAGTGCATATTTTACGGGCTTTGCTTGAACTGCTATAACCTATAGTTAAAAGACATTGAACTGGATAACAGTAGTGTATTATCTGATCTGGAAGTCAAAAAACCCACAAAATACATAATAAATTAATAGTCATGCAAATAATACAAAATCATTCACAATCAGTGCTTCTATTCTATGCAATATTTCCAAATATTGTGTGGATAAATGAGCAATTTAACAAAAAAAAAAATATATAGACATATATTGTGTACACTGTGCATATACAGCCGACTCCGTTTAAATGGGCCGCAGATTAAAGGGGCAGTCGCTTTATTGGGACAAATCTTAAAGTCCAAATCACATCTTATAATGTAAATTTGTGACGCTTTATTATGGAAATATGATCATGTACCGATTTGTCCCTATTAACAGGAGTCGACTGTATACGTAAATGTAGTGTGTGTATGAGTCTGTGTATCACACACACACGCTGCATAATAAAACAAAAAAACTGAATGCATACCATGTACTCAAATCAATTCCACATCACAGTTATGAACAATGGATATACTGTATAAATCTTTGGTCCAGTTTTTACTTATTACTGAAGCCAGTAGCTGTCAAACACACACACTCCTCAAAGTTCAAAACACAATTCAGACTGGTGATTTGCAATTTTTTTTTAACCTTTTATCTTCATGTCCACAAAGCAAACAGAAAAAAACCAGTGTCCATACCGTAAAGAGTTTGGTCAATTTTGCGTCAAACAGTAAAATTTCAAGCTCCATCATCGCATGAAGGCCACGAGTTCCTGCCGCAGACATGTGAACGCATCCTCAGGGCGTGTGCATTCTACACATCCGCGTTTAACTGTGCGGTCCAGACTCACTCCGATCCTGTGAAGTAGGAGATGTGACGCACTCGGGTGACATTAACACCGTCGACTCTAAGTGAACTGAAACGCATGCAGATATATGAGCGAGTAGGCCCTCAGGTAAACCGTGACACGAAAAAGGACACACACACACACACACACACACTTCTAGAAGTACAAGTAGTAGGTCCAGTAGAGGAGATTGATCATGATGAAGGAGAGCGGGAAGGTCAGACGCGAGTAGTTGTCAATGTAGTGCGGGTTCTCCACTTTGCAGCAGTTCAGACAGTGGACGATCCGACGCGTCACTGACATGCACTTGCTGCAGCGACTCTGGACCTGCGAGGAGCTGATCTCCTCTTTGCTTTCACTGGGGGTGGGATTGCTGGTGCTGCCCATGCGGGACAACATCTCGTCCCGTTTGCGGGCGCGCAGGGCTTGGCTGCCGATGGAAGTGACGATGCCGTTCATCTCGTCCTCGCGATCCTGCATTTCCTGGCCGTACTGGTGGCGCGGCGTCATGATGATGAAAGAGAGGAGTGTAAGACTCACGTCCAGTGTAATTTTCACGTTTTGGACTCACCATGTACGCGTTGGCAGCGTTGGGCTGATGTAACGTGCAGAAATGAGCCACTGCGTATTCGATCAGCGCGCCGAAGATGAAGCTGAAGCAGATGCCCAGATACACGTCTATAGCTTTGATGAAGCAGTTTGCGTTGGGTAAGGACGTGCGGGCGCCCATCATCAGGGTGGTCATGGTCAGAACCGTGGTGACTCCTGTGAGCACAGACCAGAGAAGGTTACACGCACTTGTGAAGACTCACTAAGATATGCAAGAAGACATTTTGCTTAAATATCTGTATTTATGCGTATATTTAGAACCAGAATCAACTTTAATGGCCAAGGTTGCACAAGGTAACACGGAATTAAATGCGGTCTGACTCCAACTTTTGTTCCCTCTTATTACGAAATAAAAAAAAAATTGAATGAAAAATAAGTACACAGAATATTAACAGAAATATTTAAATAATAAATAAATCAGTGACTTGGAGTATAATGTTACGCAGGGTGCAGGGTGGCTGAAGATGACGGCAGAGTTTGTCCAAACATGGTTTAGTGGCAAAACAGAGGGAATCCAAATAACAGAAGATGCTCTCAAATCAAACAAAGCATACACATGTCTTCACACACAGCAACAAGTCTCATAACCAGTAGCTCCTCCTCAGCCTCAGCGATCTCCTTTTAACGAGAGTTAAATGATTGCAGGTGTCGCTGAAACTGATGAGCTGCCAGTCCATGAACAGTCCTGACTCGTTTCCCAATTCAGCCGCCAGGGGGAGCTGAGCTGTAGGACCGTGACAACTGGAATCAGAAATCTTTGCGAGTTGCGAATGACAACAAGGAATTGAGTGTCTGACTCTGTCTTTTCCCCTCTTTTTACATGTATTAACATGAATATATAAATTATAAAGAATAACTGCGATATGGAATGCAACATAAATAACATAATTGCACATGTATTGAAAATAGATATAATACTTGCTAAATTGCAATCACTGTATTTTATCTGGGGGGATAAAATTAATACTTATTGTGTTTGCAAGTCTAAAGTTTGTAGTTTTGATTCCACAATACATTTGAGTTGCATTCAAGACATTCAGTATTCACAAAAAAACATTTAAAAGCACAAGTTTAAGTACACTTAGAATAAAATGTTCACCGTATTAAGTTTTCCCCTTAACTTAACTAGAGTTTAATGCAACACCAATGCAAAGGTTGGGAAATCCAGCTTTACAATTATACAAAACAGTATGCCAACGCGACAAAGGATTGGCTCTAGAAGGAGCTTAGTGATGTCATGGTGGGGCTTAGTCCGTCTCAGGATGTGTACAATCTGTGGAGTAAGCTGAAGGTTCAACTAGCCAAACATCCGCAATGAAAACGTATTGACTCGGAGGAGATCTGCAAAACAGGGGTCAGATTTCCCTCTGAGAAACGTCTGACCACCATGATTGCCAACCAACGTTTGGAAAATAATCCCATTAAATGGATGAATGACATTTCTTGGTCACGGGAGGCAGTAGCCAATCCCAGCTCTAGGCCTGAAGACAGACCATACCCCCTGGATTGATGGCCAATTGTTGAGAAGAACACACAGATATGCACATTCCCATTCACACCTATGGGAAATCTTACACTCTCTGATACCAGAGACTCACAGAAAACCCACGCAAGCACAAACTACTTGAGGAATCGTCTAAAAGTTGTCGGAAGGACTTGAAAGGGACTTTGTATTCATACCAATGCAGATGCGAGCTGGGACCGAAGACTGACTGATCCAGAACGAGACCCAGGACAGGACCACCAGAGCACTAGATGGAACGTACGTCTCCAGAATAAAATATAAGATGCTCCTCTTCAGTTTAAAATGGAAGATTAACTTTGGATAGTTACCTGTTGTGAGATGTAAAAAAAAGAGTTGAGAAGAAACATCAGCATACATTTATATATTAAAATAAAAACGAAACAAATTTTCAAAGCATGTGATCTCACCAGTCTCATAAACGGCCTCAGATTCTGAGGTGTAGTGGTCCTCAAGGGTGTACTGAGCAAGCTGTAAATTATCAAGACCACTAACCGACTGGTTCCCCCGAGTCCAGTAGAACACAACATCCTTCACGTTATATCCCCCTAAGAAGAGCATAAGTCAATTATCAATACATCATGATAGACCAATTCAAAGCTGATGAAAACGGCGTTTAATCCCACGATAATTCCAAACTAATGACAATATTCTATTAAAGGAATATGACTTTACTTATTATTCTGATTAGAATTGTATAGTCGCTTGTAGGTCAAACTTGAGCAGAACAGCTCATTCTGCTTGCAGAGGCCTGTAGTGTAACTGCTTCACCTCAAGGTGGCACTGTGTCATTAACTGTATAAACCGCAATTCTAAATAAAGGCTTGAATTTTCTGCATGAAATAAATCTAGTGTAAAACATAATAATTGTGAAATATTTCTTACCGCTCATACCCCATTAAAACACGTGATTAGAAGCCTAATGAATTGTTTCCCATGTCTCTCTACTTTCGTGTATGAGCGAGGCACAGATAAAAAGAAAATAATAATAATAATTTCATGTGAAAACTCCCTTGAGAATATGGAAAATCCTATATTTAGATTTATCTTTTACAGGATTTAATTTATTTATGACGCTTAAATGTGGAGCATACATAATTAGTCAAATTAATATTTTAAAAGAATTGTACAGTTTTAGAAAAATGCTTTAAAAATCCATGTTTCTTGAACGGTTTACGCGTGCTTATAGTACACGTGGGCTATTTTTAGCACAAACACGAAGTACCAAGGGTACAAAAACCTCTATTTAAGAGGTTGGGATTCAATTACAAACTCTGAATTTTCTACTTATAATTCATTGTCTAGATGCGTTATTTATGCTTTACACTCAGTATATATGAATTCCTTCAGACCAGATGGCTTAAAGCTGCCCTCTGCTCCGGGTTTGTGTGCGTTCACTTCACTGGATGGTTAAATGCTGAGCAAAATAATGATATTGCCCCTAGTGGCCATATTGACAAACTCACTCTCTTTCACTTTTCAAGAGGTTGTTGCCCAAGAGCTATGCAACAGTACCATACAGATTCAAGCACAGATCAATACTGTCAAAAAAGTGGAGTTTAAATACAGTATATAAATAAACCAGTGTTATGTTAGGTAATAGACAGCACATATAGTGAATTAATAGCATTTATAAATTGTCATTTGGCCTACAGCTTTCAAGTTGCAGGGTGCAGGTCTGTCTGTCCATGGGGTATTTGGTCAAATCCATACTGCAGGCCACCGTAGTTGTAATTCTAGTGAAAGAGAATAAAGGAAGAGATGACAGACCTGAGTGTCACTGCTTATATAATGGAGGAGATCAGCTCAGTGTCTGTGAATGCTACTTTACAGCTTAATGCCTGACGCCAGATGCCCATCTGCATCCAGCTCTACGTCTCCTGTCTTTACACAAATACTCTCTAAACTTTTCTGCATCTTTTATCGCTCCCAATGTCCCTCCATGAACTAGAATCGAGCTCTTATTCTTCAAAAACATCTCAGCCTCCTCTCATAGAACAAGAGTATGATCGGACTGAAGAACGGTTTGTGTGAGTGACACCTCGCTACCTCAGGGCATACAGCACGGTTCCGTTGGGAAATATTCGGATCAGTCTGTTCTCGACAGTGATGTCATGGAGGAAGGATTTCTTGGAATCCACAATGAAGGTGTCAGGAACCCATAGGAGTTCCACCAGTCTCCCATCCAGACTCAGACTTTTATTGCCATCAAAACACAAGCGCTCGTCTGTCCAGCGCTGACGCAGAAAAATCGTGGCCGTGTAGTCCTGTAAAACAAAGCATTCCATCAGTCTAACCACTTCCCAAAATAGCATAGGAATTATGTGTCCGATTTTGGACTTGCTAATTCACATTGATTTGGAAACGTTCTACTTTGCTGACATGCATTTTTGTTGGAACTAATTTGTAACTAATCTTTTGAGGAAGAAACTACATTTTATTGACTTATTTAATCTCAATTCATTACATTACCCACAATTCCCTGATAACAAACAACATCAAGGATTCAATTGCAGAATTTGGACTCGCATTAAACAAAAAATTGTGTGTTTGGTCAGAGATGCACCATCTGCGTCCTTTCTTTGTCCTTATTGTGGCAATTAAAAGCTATTTTTAATTTCTATTTAAATCGGTGGTTTATGTAAACATAATGTTTTAAGTATGTCCTTCACTGAAATGTGGTGATATTTTTGTTTTAAACTTGAGTAAAAAAGATTCATTGGCAATTTTGGGTTACTTATCAAACATTGATCCTATTGACATTGTATATTATATTACTCGAATATTTATATATGCATATAAGTGTTATATAATAATTAGTAAGATATGCACAAAATGCTTTTTTTAGAGTTTGCTGGTGTTTACCTTATAGATTCCAATATTTTAACAATGTAATGAAATCATCATAAATTAAATTTTAAATTAAATTAAATTTTAAATGATACATATCGAAGATATTTCTGTTTTTCAATGCAATTTTTAATCAATTTTTTGCAGTAGTTACTTTATTAAAATAGTTTAACTTACCATGTTGATTTCGGAAATGGTGTCTATACTGGCGATATCCAGACTCATGCCTACAGTAACAGGGCCGTCTGCACACACACACACACACACACACACACACACACACAGTCTTGCTGCATTAAAGATTCTCAACAATACTAACAGATAAAGACAGCAGAAGATGCTTTTTAATGTACACGCGCTTCAGGAATGGACTAGTCCTCATCAACTCTAGCCCACAGGCTTTTTTCCACTGAGTTAACATTGTTTTAATTAAAGTACGTAGCTAATAAAGACAAACTTCCCGATCCCTTTACGTAAGAGAACAGTCAGCGTAAACATAAATGCTTTGTTCCTCGTACTCCCAAAGAATGGCCTCAGGTATTTGTTGTATCCCTTCATCAGTTTCTGAATGGTCGGAGGCAAGATCTCCTCGCTGTCCACCACCGAGCCGTCCATGATGCTGTAAAACACAAAGAACAAAACAGACCCACATTCAGAAATGCTCCATCAAAAAAAAAAGAGATATGGAAACTTCTGCCACTGAAAACGATGTTTTGGTCACGTGGACCGGCACGTAATTGCTGATAAATCATGGCCTAGATTGAAAAGCACGGTGTGTATCCGAGTTTCATCTATTCCTCATTAAGGCGGATCTGCCACGTGCGGAGTGTGTGATTTCAGCAGCATCAGTGATGATAGAAGCGCGTGTGCTCTCTCCCGCAGAGCCCGGTCTCTGTTTCTACACTGTAAAGGACCCAAGGGCTTAAGATATTATTCAGCTTCAGGGAAACGAACCCACGAGCACAGCAGCACATGCAGGAAATCTTCAAGCAGAGTCTGTGTGGAAGGAAAAAAAACCTGTTTGATCGACACTACACAATAAAAATCCTCATAAATATTCTAGAATGAATAGAAACAAGCACTGCGGACCAATCGCAACAGGAGAAGATGAGATCCAGGAGGATTTTGCAGCATTTTACTGTGGCTGGTTTTCCTCTTTCTATCCAGTTGTTAGCGATGTACCTTTGAGGTGCTTGGGGATGAAATAGACTCACAACACGGAGAAAGTTTGGGGATTCTGTTCTGGTTTTAAGAACAAGAATGAGAGCTTTCAGGGGAATTGAAGTTTGGAAAACTGGCCTAAGGTGTTTGTGTCCGGCTCTGTGATTGGTTGGTCGACGGGTGATTGACGTCTGGTTTGGCTCCAGCTATGTGTGACCAAGACATTGAAAACCGGTTCAAAGTACGGAAAGAAAATTTTGATACGGTCCTTTGTTGATCCTATTGACAAACTCACTCACTTTTATTTCAATTTGAAAACTATCTATTTAAAAGAGTTTAAGCAAATCTTTAAGCAAACCTTAAGTTACCATCATGCAATGTGGGAAATATTTAGGCATTTGATTTATGGAAAAAATTTTTGCTTTTATAGCCTAAATCATGGCGAGCGAGAGAAATGGACACGTTGAAGTGAACTCATGAGGATTCATAAGAGAGGCAGAAGTGAGGCAGATGGTGAAAGAGGACAAGACACACTGAAAAAAAGCCATCTCCGTTATTTATCTGCTTTATAAAAAAAAAATTGTATAAAAATGAAATGTGTATTAACACTAAATATTATTAAAATATATTTAAAACATGAAAATGTAATTTAATTTAATTAAATTATCATTTTCTATTCAATTCATTTTTTATTTTATTTTATTCTGCATCATGTGCTTTTGGTACCTAACCTTTTTACCTAAATGTTTTTTTTTTAATCTAATTTTCTGGCCTGTCTTTCCAAAATAACAGATAAGAACTGAAGTCAGCAATTTTTAGAACTTTATTATCGTGCCCTTTTCCTGCTTAATACGAACAGACACCTACAAGAAAACAATACGTAGCTCAAGTTCCCTGAACACAGTACAGCTTTCACAACAATTTAGTTTGTTTGAATTATTCCAGTTTTTACAATGCCGTTGTGAATTTGCAATTTTACAATGCATTAAAAATGCTCCTTTGGATGCGGAGGAAAATCACTTGGCCTGACGCAGCAGCACTGACGCAAACCTACTGGGGTTAGAAATGCTCCCCATCCTGAAGCTGTTTAATACATTTCTGCTATTATTATTGCGTGATGCAATGATTGGGCAAACAGTCCTGTTTTTCCAAAGCAATTCAAGCAATAAATGATGCTAAAAAAACTTATGTGCAAACATGTTGTTTTCACAGCCAACTGTTAAATTCAATTATGCACTTAAAATATTAATGAAGTAATAGTTATAGTGTAGTTATAGCCTCAGATTAAGGAACATGTAGTTAAAGGAAATTGCCCACAGGTGTGTGTATGTGTGTGTGTGTGTGTGTGTGTGTGTGTGTTCCGCTCTGTGGTTGGTTGGCCACTTATTCAGGTTGTGTACTGCCTTCAGGCCCAGAGTTGCTGTGATTGAATGAACTAATATTAAAAAATAACATAATTAATCAGACCCTCTGTTTTTTTGTTTGCTTTGTTTTTACAATACTGTAAATTAAAAAATTCAAATTAAATGCCACACTTTTGTAACCGTGGAAAATTTTTCGATGAACCTTAATGAAATCACATAAAAATCCTTTCAAACATGAAATTATAAGCCTATTATCTATATAATCTCATTTTACAATATCTCAATTTTGAAATAATTCAATGATTAGTTTACATCATATCATATAGGCTAAAAACTGAGCATCTGTAAAAGAAACTACTGGATCACGATAGAGTCAATGTTTGACATTTCAGCAGGAGCATCATCAAATCGAACCGTGGATACGGAGGATAGACAGATGAAGTCTGAATCTTTAACAAAGTTCATCATTAACAACAAACGTACTGTCCATTCGTTCATCAGGGAGCATTCAACTAATTCTTCATCCATTTATAACTTGCAAATAATTATGCAAAACCATTTTAACAACTGGTTCACATATATAAAGTGTCAGGACAAACTATTATACTAATTAAATAGGATGTGTTACGGTCCTGCAGCTCAGCTCCCCCTGGTGGCTGACCGGAGAAGCGTCAGCGACACCTGTAAGCAATTGCCATTGCCATTAAAAGGAGGTTGCTGAGTTTGACCAGTTGTCGTTTAAATTTATTCATCAGTTTTTTCAAGAGATGCCACTTTTGGCTCGTGTTTTGTTTGCATTTTTCATCGTCTTCTAGATCATCTGAGTCACTCATTAAATCCTTGTTTTGTAAAACCCTGCTGACATCCTCGTCACCCGCCGTGACCGAATGTAAGGAAGCATTAATTCATCTGTCGCTTTAATGCAGGCACATTTAAATTCCTGACTTTTTGCTTTATAATTTGAGATTATAATCTGTAATTAAGTTACAGGTAAATCAAGATGGAAGTTCAAAATGTAAAAAAAATCGT
>SOMO01000012.1:71056-88081 GCA_028128575.1 Paedocypris carbunculus | reverse complement strand
TAAGATCAAACTTTTCCAGTGATTTGGCCTCATCAAACCAGTGACTTGCATTCGTCCATCCAGGCTTTATGGCTCGACTGAAGAGAAGCTTCCGTCGGACAACTCTACCAAGCCCCAACTGGTGGTGGGCTGCGGTGATGGTTCACTTTCTCCAACTTTCACCCATCAACCTGACCTGCATCTCTGAAGCTCAGTGATATTTCGGCTGTACTTTACCACCCTCACCAAGGCTCTTCTCCCACAGACTGACAGTTTTAGAATGGTTGTGGGTGTCCCAAATGTCTTCGATTTAGGAATTATGGAGGCCTTTGTGCCTTGACACTGTCCCATTTCTGAGCTCTTGTTTTAATATACTGGTAATTGCTCTGACATGCATTGTGAGGGCAGTAAGGTCTTATGTACACAGGTGTGAGACGTTTCTAATCAAGTCCAATCAGCGTAAATCAACACAGCTGCTTGTGTAAGTTTCTTAAGGATGATCAGGAGAAATAAACAGCACCTGGGTTAAAACTGGCCCTTGATATTTAGTTTTTTTTATTTTATTTATTAGTGGGATGTTTTTATGAGGAGAAAAATTACGAGTTTAGCAAATGGCTGCAATATAATAAAGACTGAAAAAGTGAAGGGTGTCTGAAAACCTTCCAAACCCACTGTAAATGAAATGGCAAAAAAGCATATAAAACTAGATTTTTGCAGAGGCAGATTTCTACTTTCCTTGGTCCGTTGCATTTTAAATCAACATTAGCATGGTGATTGGGTCTTGGGTTGTGCTAAGCCTGTTCCTAGGGGTTTAAATTAACCAAGAAAAAACTTATCACACTCACTCCAGTGCTTTGCACATACTAAAAGAGCACTAATTCATTCCAACCTGTAAAGTCAGCCTTCCCTCCTGCTCACGCGTCTGGCGTTAACCTGAGTTTAATGCTAAAGCGCAACGATTGCTTTCACAACCTATTATGGCATAGCGGTGCATTTCTTTCCCAGTTAAATTAAGTTCACATCAGCCACAGGGTTGACATTTATCCAGTCTCACATCTAATTCTTTCAGCCCCTCACACCCGCATTGCTGCAGAGAGTCTTCAGTCCCTAATAAGAGAAGTTTCAAGTGTTGGGGTGGGTAATTTTCCCTTCTTTGTTTCATAGAGACAGTTTAAGAAATCGTTGTTGGTTGTCTGAGGGATGAGTCATGGCAACTGGATTTCATTTTTTTTCAGGAGAAACATTCGACTAATGGCTCTTCAGACTGAATTTCATATGACAGAATCTGCACCGACCAGAGGTGAAGAGTACCTGAAAAACATACTTAAGTAAAATACTATGCCATTAGAAGTATGTTTATAATTTTATGCCATTAGTATGCAATTTTAAAATAACTTAAGTATTTTACTCGTACTGAATTTAAGCTCATAAACACCAGTAAATGTGAAAAACAGGTGTCTATTTATGAGGTTTTATTTCCTGATATAGAATATAAATTTAAAACCTTCCCCAGCTTCCTCTGCTGGGACATGTGAACTGTAAACGAACTCTAAAATACGTCTTAATATTATTTTCCAACAGATGTGCAAAAGTACAACGTGAATAATTAATACAATGTGCAATATGACACGATTCAATATCTATTTCACTCATACAATATCACTGTATGACTACTATGATTCGTGCAGTATTTACAGTCATTGGTATGGTAAATGTTGCTATTTTTAAGCAGGGATATGGCTATTTTTCTTTTATTTATTTTTACTGCTTCAGTCACCATTTCACCATTAATAGGAAATGCCTGCCTGTTATTGTCTTCCATGTTCTCTTGTTGCCTGATTCATTTTCTTAGTTAATGGTTTAGTTGTTGAGCTGAAGCTAAGCTAAAGACAATATCTAGATTGTCAGTCTTCTTCTTGCCTTGTTTATGTTTAGTCTTTTTAGTTTTTTTTTTCTTTCTTTCTATTTTTTCAATTTCCCGCCTTGAGTCTCAAAGTTGCTGGTATTGGCTTCAGCTCCTTGTGACCCAGAAATGGAAAAGGCGGTTCAGAAAATAGACAAACCTTCCTTATGAAACCATGACAGTGATACAGTATCAGTGGGGAAAAAAACATTGCATCATGATACAACTATGAAGAAAACTATATTAGAATATCATTATGCAAAACGATCTTTGCAGCATGTCTTGACGTTTTGAGTGCGGTTTAGTTTGGTTTAGTCTCATGACTTCTCAAGTTTTGGTCAGTATAATTAAAAGTTTCATCCCTTTGATCTTTTTGTATTCTCTCAAAATGATTTTCGGGGGCGGACAGAAACATGGAAATAATCTCTTCAACAGACATATGTCGAACAACGGCGTAAGAGCAGTCGACCGTGTATTGTCATCCATCCAACTCTTGCTTTAATTTCAAAAAGATTTATGCAGCTTCTCTGAATATTTATAAGGCGGGCGGCTCATTGAACTGGTTTAACATCTCTGTTATATCAGCTTGGCAAATCATGAATTCATGCCTCACTAAATCCTTTGGCATTATTTTGGAGGGAATTAATGTAATCCAATCAGTTGGTAATTATTGTAACAATAAGACACTTTGAATTGTTTGTGAGGTCAATTACAGTTCAATCAATTAATTAACACAGCATTATTTTATGGGCTTCAACATTTGTTATTAGAGGGGCGGGGGGTGTAATCACTACAGCAAGTTCATTCATGTACAGTATTTTGGTTTTAACAACTTCTTTTATTTTCGGGTCACAGGGAGCTGCATCCAACCAACCAAAATACATCCTCTCATTTAAACCTTCATTTTTTAGTTCTTTCGTTCTATTTTAGTTTCTCCCTCTCTCTCCCTTTTTTCTGCTCTTTACCGATCTCTCTCACTTTCTCTCTCTCTCCTCTCCCCCTCCCCCCCACACACACTCTTCTTATATAGAACATGTCTATTTTACAGTATGTAAATTTAACTTAACTTACAATTTAAAATAAGTTTTGGTTCTAATATTAAATAAACATTGAATGTCTCCTTATTGGTTCTAGAACATTTGAAAATAATAAAAAAAAATTCCATTAATTTGGCAGAATCTTTTATTCAAAAGCTATTTGTTTTGTTAAATGTTTTTATTCATTGGACCAGTCCCAAAAACAGTCATATATTTAAGGGTTGCAGAATAAAAGCACAGAGCTCTGCTATTTTTTTTGTTTTTCAAGCTCATTTATGGTCATCATCCACCCACCCATCCAGTGGTGTAAAGTAAGGTACGTGAAACACTGAAACACGGGGAGAACGGGAACATGGGAACTGTAGTCCGTGGTGACGTAACAGTACGTGAGTAAATGGACTTTGTTACTTTACTTTAGAATTTTAACTTGGCTTAAGTATTTATTTGGCTACTTTGTACTTGTACTGAGTATCTACAATACAAGCAACTTTTACTCTCTACTAGACTACATTTGCCATTGATTGACTGATTGATTAAATATCTGTACTCTTCACTCCACTACAGTTGAATGGACACTCGTTACATTGTGACTTGTCGTCATCTTTTTCTACCTCTGTTCATTTCTTGGGCAGGTGAGGCGCAAATCTATTTTATTCTGCTTTTTGAAACACTGAGCTGTTTTTTTTTTTTACTACAGTAGGATATAAAACTTCATAAATAAAAAGTTTCTTATTTTTCACATTTCATAGTATTAGTAGAGCCAAAATTCAGTATGAGTAAAATACATAAGTTCTTTAAAAATTGGATACCTGACGACTTCTTGGAATTGATGACTTGTAATGGAATAATTTTTACAGGACGGTATCTGTACTTTTACCCAAGTATGGTTATCAGCTATACAGTTTACACTACTGTACCCATCCATTTATGAACTGCTTTTTCATTTCTGGGTCATGGGGAGCGGGAGCCAATCCCAATTTTGGGCCTGGAGGTGGGACACACGCCCTGAATTTTGTGGGAGGAAACCCATCCTGGTAGAACATGCAAACTCCACTACACAGTCATTTACAGTGTCTATTTTTTGCCAACACAGTGCAATAAACAAATCAATATTCATATATAAGAGCATGGATAAGTGACATGAAATGTGTTTTACTTAACACATAAAAGATGTAATTGGGCATAAAAACATATGCACTTGGTGTGTGGCCCCACAATATGGAGAGTGGCAGAAAACGCTTACAGCACATCAGATATGAAGTCAGTGTAAAGATGTGGTAGAAGGTTGGTCATCTGTATCATGTGACCTTGCAGTTCACAAGCTAAGGCCAGTCCATCCCCGAGGGCCCCGGGCTCCGACACCTCCTCCATGACTACCATTTCTCTCTCACACATAATAACCGAGCTGGACACCAGGAAAATATGATGAAAAAAAAAAAAATACTGTACGCTAACACCAACGCCTTGCTTTGTTCTTTTCTTCTCGCTTTCGTCGTTTGCTCCTGCTTTTTATATTTTCATAAATCATCTCATCTGTGACAATAATCTGTTTTTTATGGCTTAATATGCGTGGCATATTCTCATTACCAGGCGCTTGCTTTTCAGCAAAACAGTAATTTAAATGTTCACTGCTGTTAAATCTCATGGTGTGCATCGTGACGTGTTAAACAAGCCTTTTCTCTGCAGGCGGTGAAAATCTTTGATTTCATGATTCACTGAATCACGTTAAATTCATTAAGCAGCAGGCAGAGAGTGCGGATGCCGAAATTGAAAATTCTTTGTGTGCAAACAAGTAATGGATTACTGTTGAGCACAATAAACGGCTTACGCGAAAGAGAACACGATATCTTTCAATTTAGTTGAATCTTATTGAATGTTTAAATCAGATGCAGGTGACATAAACGCGAATGCGGTGGGACAGCGCCATCTAGTGTTAAAATGAGCCAATGCGGAAAGCAAAATGCATTAGTCCCAATGCAAATCATGTACAAATGTACAAAAATGTAAGAAATTAGTTAATTAATATTTAAAACATTCATTACGTGATACAATTTTACAATAATTTAAATGTATTCACAAACACATAATGGAATGTGATTCTTAATTATTCTTAACTTTATTATTGTTCTAAATTAATCTAATTAATTTATTCTTAAAAAAGGGGAGTTGTGGTCCAGTGGGGACTTGGACTTGTGTTCGAGAGGTTGCAGGTTCTAAGTGTCCTTGGGAAAGAGACTGATCCTAAAACCTCACCTAAAAGATGCATTATCTCTCATTATCTGAGGCCCATCTCTATCTCTCTCTCTATCTCTATCTCTCTCTCTCTCTCTCTCTCTCTCTCTCTCTCTCTCTCACTCACTCACACAAGCTCTCTCTTTCTCTCTCTCACTCATACACACACACACCACACACACACACACACACACACACACACACGAGATTAGCATGACTGTTCGAGTTAAACACATGCCGCCATCTTTGTGTGACAGATTTGCGCGTGTTGCCATCTTGTGGTGTGCTTGGGCAAGAAGGCTTACGGACTCAATCTGACTTTGATGAAAATGGATTTCTGAGAATCTTATGAGAACCCATGATATCAGGAGGATTTCAAAACTAAAATGCTTTTTTTTCCTCAGCCAGGAAATCCAAGGCCGAAGTAAATTCAGCGTGCTAAGAGCCTTAGTGGAAAACCACGCCACAATCGCAAACAACAACAACAACAACAGCGAGTCTGTGAATGATCAAAACGAGCTGGTGGGTTTTGTAATTATGTAATGAAGAGCTGAGCAGGCGGAGAGTAATTGATAGAGCGAATGGGAAGTTATCTTTCACTCCCAGACTAATTTACTTGGCCGGGACGCTTTGATGGATTAGCTTTGATATCACCTGTGTTTGTTGTTCTCTCAGCCTTTGCTCTGCCATTTGCTCTGACTTTCAAACGCCACAAACAATTTGCCAAATCACCGTCTCCAGCTCGGGAAACATGCTGAAATGTCAACTTTGCCTTCAGATGTTAAGGCTATTTTAATACGCTTATTTATTTAGGAATTGAAGACTTGACCTCTTCAGTGATGACGACGATGATGATGATGATGATGATGACAGCGATGATGATGAATCCCACGCAGAAACTTCAATGGGATTCTCTTGCTGTTTCCCATATCTATCTACTTTTACTTTACTTTTAGTTTACAGTCATTTGGTAGAAGCTTTTATCCAAAGCTACTCACAAAAAGAGGACTATCTATCTATCTATCTATCCATCCCTCCAACCATCCATCCATCCATCCATCCATCTATCTAACCTTAGATGGAAATATTCAAAATGCTATAACTAACGAGACAGAAGTCTCTGAAATGACAGTGATATCAGAATAATGAAATATGTGATATCATGAATAAAGAATAATAAAGTAAATAAAATTTTAATTGAGTCATTAATTCATGGCATGTTTCGGCCTGTGGCTTTCATTTTTTCCTCATGGTCAGGGGTTCTTGAGTGGCCGGTGCTAACAATGTCCTCTGTGACTTCTTCAACAAAGTTCAGCCAAAAGTTGAAGGAAATTTGCTCGAGCCACTATCCATTAATCAGCCTTCTTGTTTCAACCGGATTCCTATTGCTTTTTTTCATGTTTATTCTTAATTCATGATTGTGTTATCTAATCTTTGTGTGTTTTGGGTCACTGCGTTAAAATAAAGGGAACAAAGAACTGGCACCACTGTTTGCCGAGACTGTTCCGACGGACCTTGAACTTTGAGATTGAGAAACAAGGTTTAATCCAGTATTTTTAAGGCAAAGTCACTAGTAGTACCACGTACGCCTAAGCACCGCCGAAGTTTCATTTCATTTCATTTCTTGCATTCCTGCACAGATTTATACGTCTGTTATGGGCAGATGGGCTTCTCCCTTAAATGCGGACCCCAGGGGCTCTTCTCTGCATACAAGATGTTCCAAGACTGTATCATAAAGACATTGAGACATGGTTTAATATTATCTTCATCTCTGCTGGGAGGCCAGTTATTTTCTTGCTTAAAATCCACAACTGGAGAAAAGCTTTCATGCAATCTACAGATAATATGACATATTCTCTACATGTGAATGTGGCCATTGCGTGAATCCACGACCTTTTGAAATCAAGCGTCTGTGAAATAACCAATCGAGACATTTCTGACAGCGGCAAACGTCCAGAAAAGTGCACGTTCTTCTGAAAGCTGCAGCGAGTTCTGTGATCATCTCATCGGTGTTGGTATAAACAAGAATTCTGGCCTTGTGACCAAGCTAAGCCTCTTATCACATGTCTGTGGAGATTTCCTATTAGTAGTGCCCGGCCTAAAAGGTCAGCTTGCCTAGAAATGAATTTGAACAGCAAAGTACCTCGGGCAATCATGGTTTTTAGAGCAGAGGATCCAGAAATTCATCCCAGTCTGGTGTCTTAATACAATATTACAAGCTCTGAAAATTAACATACAAATGAGACAAAGAGAGGGACAAAAGTCAACGTATTATGCAAAGAATATTGTAAAATCTCAGAAAAATACAAAGACGACAAGGTGATCAAAGTCAAGTTCCGAGAATAACCGCATGTCTGGTGGATTTGAAGTTCCATGCATTTCTTATCATTAAATGCCCTTCCAAATGGTCATTTCGAGCATGTATAGGGTTTAAAAATGTATTAAATATTGTTAGTATGTATTACATACATACATTTTAAGCAATTATTGGATACTTTTTCTACTTGAAAGCTGGAGAAAAAAAAACACTCATACACAACATACAGTTATACACACTCTTAAATCCTACAATAAAATCTCATTTTGGAATTTTCAACTTGAATTAAGGGCTTGTTTTCTACCAAAAATACACCAAAAAAGTGATGTTATAAAGGAGTCATACTTTATAATAAAAACAGTTCTGAGTACTTAATTATGTGAATTCCAGTTATTATTCAGAGAAACACAACAAGAGAGAAAGAGAGAATTATATTTTGAATGTAAGTATTTCATATATGTATGCATTGTGTGAAGAGTTACATATTTACGTCATTTACAGAACCTACTTGTGTTTTCTTTTACATACACATCTACAATGTAACTTTTTAAAGCACTTGTACACCAAAAAATGTGCAATTATTTTTTTCTATCCGAGCTCATCTCTCTGCGACACCATTTCTTTTCAGAAGTTGGCATATTTTCCAATGCTTTGAAGAAATTAAAGTTCATAATTATTCTTGTCTTGATTACCTTTGCAAAACCCATTAGCGTGTTTTGTCCAAATCATTTTCCGTTTTTTTCTGCTGACATATATTGCCATCTTTGCTTGTCCCAACACAAAGACATGGTTGACATTTATACAGTTTTTTTTTAGAGAGGAGGGAGATAGAGAGAGAAGAAATTATAGTGAAAAAGACAGAAAAATAGAGACACAAAGAGGTAAAGAGAGAGACAGAATGAAAAATTAACAAAATAGAAACAGAGACAGTAAAAGAGATAAAATGAAAGAGAAATAGCAAGCGAGACCCCGAGAGAGAAAGATAAAGAAGAAAGAGAGACAGAAAGTTTCATTTTCTTCATATTGTTCACCTTTTTGAAGAACTGTGGCCGAGAAAAAAAAGAAAATGTATCATACCTAAATAAATAATGCCTTTCACAAATGACAAAATCAATGTCTGTTCCAGCAAGCATTAAAATCAGATATGATATAAAATGTTTTTGGATTGATTATCCACTTAAAGCTTTTTTAATGGCCACATCTCTAGAACAAGTCACCGAGCTCAACAATGGTGTACAAATTTCATCTGTTAAACCTGCAGCTACTTTTCTCTTCAGGCCAGAGAAATTGTCATTGATCGCAAATGTTTGTGAGACAGCAAAACTTCTGAATAAAAAATAAAGAAATAAAAAACTTGTGAATTTAGAACTGTCTGAAATAATGTATATATGTCATGTTCATTGGCATAAATTGTCTTTAGGATGCATTTTTTTTTAATCAATAGTTCATTTAATCATAATCATTGTTAAATTATAAAACGTGTTTCCATGAGAGAATCTGCTAGTTTGAAAAGAGTTTTATGAAATAACTCAACTTTAAAATTAAATCTGAAGTGTCTGAGTGCTGAACTCTAGTACAACCATTCTGAAAATGTATTGCAAGTTATTTTATTTACTACAGCATTGGCACATAAAGCAAACAAACACACGTCTCTTTAATTTACACAACACACTAAATGGGAAAAAAATTCCAACAAGACATTAATAAATTAAATAAATAGACACTGTATATACATAAGACACTGGCATGCCACAGATAAACACCAAAATACACTTTGGACATAAAAAGATAATAACAATTGGACAATTCAAACAAACTCCATTTTCCAAATTATAATTTTTCAAAAAACATGGTCTGCTTAAGAAAACCAAATCAAAGGCTTCAAGAAAACTCTAAAATAAACAAAAGTGCTAGAGTTGCAAAGTTACCGATGTTACATGAACTAGTTCCATGTCTAATTCGTTTTTATCACCAATCTCTTACGTTATTAATACTTCATGTAATATTAGGCCAAAGTGGAAAAAAAAGCTTTAACCTAATTTCCTCACACACGTGTTTGTCCTATATCAAATAAACAAAAATACACATCTAAATCCCACATATTGCAATTACATGGTTTTAGACACGTTCACAGAGTATATTAATGTCAGTATTAAGATATTTGCATTATTTATACTGTATTACGTATAATGTACAGCATTGTAGCTAGGTTAACACTAACAGTAAATACAGTCTGAGTATTTAGTGTTAAACTCTGTAACTCTCAAGTATAGAGTGTTTAACTCTTTTGATTGTTGTGGCTATTTGACATGTGCATAAATCAACAAGTGCTGAGCTGTACAGACTTTCTTCTTGGTTCTTAAGCTAAACTATATGCTTTACTAAATAAAACATGTCAATAGAATCCACATACCTAAAACATTTAAAATTATTGCAGTTTTTATTTGAGAGAATATATATTGTGACATAAAGAGACAGAAGCACAGGACCAGCGGCTTTTGTGGAGGTGAGTAGAAGAACCCGCCACGACAAACACCAGCAAGACGTCACAGCGAACAAACACCATGCAAAACGAAATCCCAACGCACTTCCACAAATTTTAAACAGACAGGACGGAGACGGTGTCACGACTGATCTTTTCTAGAAAGGACACACTCTTCTATCCAGTAACGGGAGCTGAGACGGACCGCCGTTCCCTCTGTGGTTGGGCTGCTTCTCACCCTCATCATCCTCGCTCTTCTCCACGTTGCAGATGGATATGGGCACCTGAGCGGCGATGCTGGACATCTCTCCGATGTTGCTCTCGGCCGTGGCATTGATGGGCCCTTTGTCTGATGTCTGGTTCAAGTGTGTGGAGTCTAAACTGCCTCCGTTTCCTTTAAACATCTGGATCAGACACTTCCTGAACTGAGAAGAAAAGAGAGACGGTCATTAGTTGTGCCTGTGTGGGACTTTTACAGTGAAACACACAAACAAGCTCACACTAATACAGTAAAGTAGCTGATTTACTGTGTATCATGAACTCCACTTTATGGCACAATAACATCTGAAAAAACGTGGAATTTGTGTGTACTACTAAACTAAAATATGCTCTTAGGTGTGTGTGTGTGTGTGTTACACTTGTAACTTGTAACACTATTTTACTAAGAACTACAATTTAGCTAGGAGCATTTAGGCCCTGCCCTAAATTCTCATTGGTTGAGAGAGATATAGCAGATAGACCCCGCCCTTCTTATAGCCGGCTTGTGTTCTACAGTCCCACAATCAAGCTGAATGGGGAGAAGATGGCAAGTACAAATCGCTGAAAAGTGTTACTTCTGCTTAATAAAAATACAAGAAAACACACATTTTTGTTTTAAAACAGCAAGAGATTCGATCAGGAAGAAAGGCTGGCAAACAAAGAGAAAACACACAAAAGTTGTTTCAGTTTAGTTGGGAATTGATCCGAGAAAAAAAAGCATCAACAAAAAATGTAGTTTAATTAGTTGATGCAAAAATAATTATGCATTACAATATTAATAACACGCATACACGGCTCTAATTAGGATACTCCATGTCTTATCGTCATGTGAACAGAAGTCGCTCTTAAACCGACAGAATACAAAACCGAATGTTATCCTAATTTGTGCTGTTATATATTCCTGCTATGAAGTCGAAAGGAAATCAATCTTTGATTGTTTCTGGGCTCTAACAGCGTGTGGGAACATGTATTCAGCAGTTCCCTTTTGCAAATGCTCTGCATTGAAAAACAGGACAGTAAAGGTCATTAGGCAAGACACATTCTACGTAAAAAACGAATATTTTGACCTTAATTAAAGTAGATAAGGTCAGGTGAAGTAAGCATAAATCTACATATTTATTTCCTTGAGGTTTTGGTTAGACCAGATGAGAATGTGGTACCACAGTTAATTATAATATCAGCCAATCTCTCTCGACATCTGTATTGCAGAGATATACACCCAGAACATGTTTCCAAAAAAACAAGACATGTTCGTGTAAACCGTGTTATCTTCACAACAAGAGACCACTGATATGGTTCATATCTGTACAAAAATTCCTAAAACTGTATACTTCTCGAACAAGCTTGAGAAACTTCTGACTGAATGTGTGACCCATGACCCAAAGTTCTTCTAGGAACAGCTGGGAAGGAAATATAGTTCTGGAAGATGTGCACAGCTCTAGGGGTCCGGCAGCTTTCGCGCCACACAGACACGGACCACCTGGGTCCCACATCCTTGGGGTGGTCATGAGTGCGACATGAGTCCTAAAATATTACTAATTTAAAAGTCTAACAGTATTATCAATTCAATACTTAATAATAAAAACACATTTAAATGGACCGATTTTAATTAAGCAAACAGAGGTGCGCTGTATCGATGTTAATTCGCTGAGATTAAAGACTATTTTTGGAATTGAAAAAAGCAGGAGTGCTAAAGTGATTGCTTGACTCTCGCAACAAAGGCACTAAAGCTTCTCTCCGTGTAGGGCTTAGAATCCCCCCAGGAAAACTAGAGGTACCCAAGTATTTCCTGTAGGATATACACGGATATACTACAAAATATAAATCTTAATCAATTATTCAACCATACTAGGATGAAATATGTCAATATGAGCACTGCAAAGGGCGTGGAAAATCGAGTTTAGGGGTTTCTTCACATCTTCAAAACAACTGTGGCCTTACAAACCCCTCAAAATTAATATTTTCCACTTGTTCCTCCCAACTTTCCCACCAGTTCGAACACTTTAAATTGAGTTTCCTGATTCATTTTCTGTCGCACATGCCACGCGAGATTAATTGCTTTCGCTTTCTTTTGTTTTTCCACCTTTTATTGATTGATGACATAAACACACTGCAAATCAATACTTAATATATAAAACGCACGCTCCCCTTGTCTTACTTGTTCCTCAGCTTGGCATCTCGAACTCAACCGTTGTACTTTGTCATGTATAGAATTGTGTTGGGTTGAAAGTGGTAGATTAGAGCAACAAATGGCCCAGGTACCTGCTTATTCATGAAGACGTAGATGATGGGATTGTAGACGGCCGCCGTCTTTGAGAAGAATGCTGGTATGGCTCCGAGGCGAGGATCAATATAGATTGTGGGACAGACTGTGACGGTAATTGAGAAGGCTGCGTAAGGCGTCCACCCAACCATGAACGCCACTATCATTACGATGACCATCCTCGCCACCTCTCGGTCAGGCTTACGTGCATTACCCAGACGCCCGTGTGTGTTTGACACCTATTGGACATAATTGAGATCCAAGATCAACTGCACTTCAGTTACTGCCGACTGGTGACATGCAAACAGATGAATTGGGTTTAACTTTAAAAAGGCATTCTATTTTACACTGCAAAAAACTGACCTTTTTAAGCTTTTGCATTAGTTTGCCGTAGGAAACGATGATCACGCCGAGAGGGAGAATAAAACATGTGGTGAAAAAGGTAATGATGTAAGTGTGGTCGTAGTAATCGGTCGAGTACCTGAACAAAAAGAGAAATCAAATACTCATATTAGAGTATAATTAAAATCAGAATCATCTTTAATGGCCATGTTTCTACATGATAATNTACTCATAAACATAAGAGTTTATGAATATTCAGCAGAGCACCAAAGACACTAACACACAAGTGATTTTAAAATTGTGCATAAATTGAACTAGAGAGAATCGGAAATTTTAGATTTGCAAAACTTTTCGGGGCGAGTTTTTTAGTCACATGTATAATTCTATACAATATAGCACGGATAAATCCAGCATAATGCAATGCATCAATATCTACAGCTTCATCCAACATCTGCGAATATATTTTCTCCACCTGGCCTTTCTGCTCGAGTGTAGATTCCCAATTCATTCATGTTTGCACTGTTGTTTGTGTTCCAAGGCCAAGGCCAAGCCAAGACACAAATGTTTTGTGCTCGTCTACTAAAAGCAATTTTTCATCTGGTGGCAGCATGGCACTCGCCTTGGTTTTATATTCATGTGGCAACTTTTTTGCCATGATTTTACAAAAGAAAAGTCCTTGACTTTTAATTTCAACTGTTGTTACTTTAGGGACGAGTTCAAGGCGCATTTTGTATTCATGTACATGCTTCCTGTGATAGTAAAACTGACAAGGAACATTCAATTCACTCAAATTTGAGGAAAAACTAAAGCCATGTAAATGAAGAGAGATTCGAAGAAGGTTTTATTCTCACCAGTTTGGTTCACATGTGGTGCCAATCTTGCTGACAGTATAACTGTTCCAGCCCAGGACTGGAGGAATAGTCCAGATGAAGGAAAAGCTCCAAACAAAAGCAAGACCCAAGGCAGCATGTTTGCTTCCCAGGCGGACATTTTTCAGAGGACGACAAATCACAAAAAAGCGCTCAAATGCCAAGATCGCTAATGACCACAGAGCCACAATTCCTAGACAGCAGAGAAAAACACCAGATTTACACAGATTAATCTATCCAGCACATTAACAATGACTCACAGGTGAATAGAAAGACATCTTGTTAATCCTTTATTACCATAGATTTTAATTAATAGGAATATGTATATATAGAGAGAGAGATACCTAGATAAACAGACAGACAGTGAGAGACAGACAGACAGACAGATACAAAGCAAAAATACAAAGAAATACCCAAATACCTTAAATCTACTCATACATTGGTGTTCTTTTACAATTATCCAGTGCTTGAAAATTAATGTAATTCATCAATTAATATGCAATGTGTGTAGGACAACGAGCTAATAACGATATGTATGTTTTTAGTTTTAGACCTACACGTGTCGTAATATAGCTGCATACAAAGCTTATGAAATACGTTATGTGTAATTTAACTCCCGACATGCTATAAACACACACTCGCTCGGTTTAATAACCATCAAAACCACCCCAACTCACCGAAGTAAGTGACGGCGAATCCCTCCAGCACACACGCCCAGACCCCCAGAAAGAAGAAGCCGCGCGCATTGGTTAAAAAACTTATGGTGCCTCCTATCAGCGAAACCAGAAAGTCGGCGACTGATAAATTGACGATAATGTAGTTCAACGGCTTCCTCAGCTGCTTGAACCTAAAAGTCACCAGCATGACGATGAAGTTCTCAGTGATGGACAGCGAGGTCACTAGAAACATCAGGCAGGCGAGGAAGGTGTAATTCCAGGGCGCGATGGACTTGAGGGGTCCCGAGAACGGATCTCCCGGCGTGGTGGTCTCGGTGGACTCGGTGACTAAAGAACCCAGCGACTCCATCACCTCGACCAAGCCGGGCATCGATGTGGAGGAAAAAACAAGATCAGGAAAAGTTCATCACAGGTAAAGTTCTTGAAAACCCCGATGTTGGAGGATGAGTCGAGTAAGGTGGGCTGCACGAGCTGGATGAAGCGACAGTTTATATTAAGTTAGAAACACAGCAAATCTGCTGGAATTGTTGCCGGTCCAAGCTGATGTTGCAAAGTATTCCACTTTTAAATAGCCTTTGATGAGACAAGTGTCGTGGAGTAAGAGTTGCGCGCGCATCCCAGGTCCCCTCGCCGTCGGTCCGGTGCTGTGCAGGGGCATAAACATGCTGTTATCCCTTATATATACAGTTAGTCAGCATGGCCATCACAAACCCTCCAGCGACAGAGAAAAACACCTACTCCAAGTTTGCCCAGACATTTCAAAGGGGCGGTGCACGAGCCACTCTCTCTTAAAGGTGCACTCGGGCTTTTACACACACTCTACACACACGCGCACACACTCGATCACGTGCGTGTATACACATTCATGTGTATATATTTGTGTCCCGTATATATGTGCATTTTGCCTTCATGTTTACATACTGTCTATACTGTATGTATATATTTCTACATATACTGTGTGTGTACAGTATGTGTGGAATAAGAATAGAAATAGACAGATGTAATCTATTGGTTAGAGTGAATGATTGAGCGAGTGTGGTTGGTTGATAGATTGATTGATTGATTGATTGATTGATTGATTGATTGGGGTAGTCGGAGTGAGTGAGTGAATGAGTGAGTGAGTGAGTCAGTCAGTCAGTCGTTGAGTGGGTGAGTGAGTGAGTGAGTGAGTGAGTGAATGAGTTAGTGGATGATTGAGTGAATTGGTGAGTGGGTGGGTGAGTGAGTAAATGAATGGGTGAGTGAGGGAGTGAATGGGTGAGTGAGTGGGTGAGTGAGTGGGTGCATGGGTGGGTGAGTGAGTGAATTGGTGAGTGGGTGGGTGGATGTGTGAGTAATTAAGTGACAGTGACAGTGAGTGAGTGAATGAGTGAGTGAGTGAGTAGGGAGTGAGTGAGGGACTGTAAGTGAAAGGCTGCGTAGAAATGTGTGCGAAATGCGTGAGTGCGTGAGTAAGTTATTGAATGGACAATGGAGTCCATGAGGTCATAAGGGTGAATGAGCGAGTGAGTCAGTGAGTGAGTGAGTGAGCGAGCGAGGGAGTGATTTGAGTGGTTAAGAGTGAACAGGTGTGAATGAGTGTGAGTGGATTAATGAATCAATAATTGCATGACTTATACTGTAAACTAACACAGACATTGAGATGATTCAAAATGATATTTGAATCATTGTGAATGATTGGTCATATTTGAATGATCCTATTCGATTTGAATCATAGTTGAATGATCTAGAACTAACGTTGAACCTTAAAATGTAATTTCTCAACTTTGTTTTCAAATTTCACTTGTTTCCAGTACAAGTTCAATTGCTGATGTTTTTCCACATAGAAATTATCATTATATGTGTGTTTGTGTTCCTGCATTTAGCCAAAAGTTGGGCCCAGAATGCTTGTTATTAGCACTAAGTGGGACCCAATGTGCACTTGTCAATGGTGGGGCCCAAGTATGATATAAACGCAAGTGTGTGTGTGTGTGTGTGTGTGTGTGTGACTGTGGCCCATACACTCCTAAAACTCAGCGGATCTTTCTCAGCTCTCTGGTGGTACTGACTCAGACGGACTGGGTGACTGTGGAGCAGACATCATCAGAGCGGGGGCTTCCTCACACCTGCAGAACTCTTTCATATGCTTGACGCAGTGGCATTAAAATGACCCGAGTCCCGCTGAGCCGTTAAACAGTTTCATTTACCCTGGGCCTTCTTATCAGCGCTCCGACTCCCAAGATGACAGGCTGTCCATCACGCAAGCTGTGTTTGCACGACATAAAGCCTTTACTATTAAACCGTGACATTACTTTGACCCGCAGGTTAAAGGGCCGGTTAATGCATCACTGTGATGTCTGGTTTTGACGCACTGTGATTTATTATTGATTTTTTTTTTACCGTCGTCCTATGTCATATTCAAATTTTTCTTTTTGATTTTTCGAACAAGAGTGCGGCGGGTCGCCTTACAGCAAGAGGAATTTGAGATTCAAGTTGGAGTCTGCAACTTTCTGTGCAGAGTTCTGTTGGCTTTTTCCGGGTCCGGTGGTGTAAAGTACTTGAGTAAACTTTGGACTTTGTTACTTTAATTAAGTATATTTGACTACTTTGTACTGAGTATCAAAAATAAACGCAACTTTTACTCTTTACTTGACTACATTTTTGATTGAGTATTTGTACTCTTTACC
>SOMO01000012.1:50452-66843 GCA_028128575.1 Paedocypris carbunculus | reverse complement strand
CCAATGCAGGGGGGTCCAGAAGTTTGACACCACTGAGCTGACACATCACTAGTTTAGGCAAACAAACAAGTTGAAGTTTTGAAGAAGGATGTGTGAAGTGACACGAGCAGCAGGAGTCTAGTGATTCAGAACAGACCTGCTGTTTAAGCTGCTGCACCAAACGGTCTTTTTCCCTTCGCAGCTGGGCCACTTCCTCCTGCGTCTTCTTCTTTTTGGATGAGGACAGCTCCAGCAAAGCAATGTTGGCATCTTTCTCGCTGATCGCCGCCAGAAGAGCCTCTTGTCTGTGAGTCACAACGGTCAGAAACGGTCAGTGTTATTCTGATCCTGATACAGTATGTGTGCAGGTGAAACTCAGATAAAGCTTTTTGTTCATTGCCAATGTTTTTGCACATTAAATAAAAAAGAAAAAAAAATCTAAACAGCTCAGAAGACTTTTCTTAAATGGATGCGCAAAAACAAAAATAACTTGTTCATTATTCATTTCCCACAGATTCCGGAAGCTGAGTCGAGGTGTGGAGACAGGAATAGAAAATTGAGTCATGTGGTGATTGAATCATCTAGGCATGGAATATTTATGATTGAACCGTATAGCCAGCAAGACTTTGGTTTTCGATATATAGGAGTATACGTGTATTAGTCATGAGGCTTAAGAGTGCATTTTCTCCATGCAGTGAAATCACAGTGACTTCAGAATGAGAGATTCCATTCTTCTAACATGACAACTGGAAGGTGTGTTCAGATTATGGTGGCCACCCATTAAAATACGGAACCGTCCAGTAGTCCAGATTGTAATTACGCGTCCCATTTTCAATCAATAAGGGATGGTTTNTATATTTATTTATATTATTTATATTATTATTATATATAACATAACGCCCATGTGTAAAGAAAATAAACTAGTAAATTGCAACTTTCTAAATTTTTTCTATATATATTTACTAGCAAATGTTTGTAGTTTTTTTTTGCAGGTGCTGTTTTCCACGTTTGAATAGTTGCTACTGCAAAAAATTACAAATATTTTAGCCAACCAATAAAATATGATCACTGTATCACAAAGCTATGTTGTCGCCCCGCCTCCATTACCCCTCCCACTCCCACTGCGGTATTTGTCGATAACTCGGTATTAGAAGTGGTAACCCTAGTTCAGGTCTCCACACGAAGCAAATGTGCTAACTGTATCGACTTTCTGCATAATTACGAACCCCGCCGCAAGTTCTTTCAAGATCTGCACATTAATCCAATAAACAATTTATGATCATGAGAAGTGTTAAACGCAGGTTTCAAATCCACTCACACTGTGTCTGAAATCTTTTGCTTTTAGCAATTTAGCAGTTTAGCTTGCATCAAAGTTAATAATGCACAAAGCCATGCATTGCAATGTCATGCACAATGCCATGGAAATCAAACCCACAAGTTTTGGCATTGCAATTCCGAAGAAGGCTGTGTGGTTTGAAAAAAATGAGCCAAACAAATGTTTCACAAAAGGTTTGTAGCTTAAATGTAGCTCCCAGTTAGCGATTAGCGCTAGCAGCTGACAGGGTGGAAGCTCTGCAAGGGTGTTATGGTGTGCTTCTTTTAATGTGCTTTCTTTCTTTCGTTTCTGTTTCTACAAGCCCAGTTGTCCAGTGAGAATAAATTATTTGTTTTAATAAATGTTTTTAAAATTTCGATAGACGCATTCCAGAATCGTTCTCAGCAGTTGGAAGATGTAAGCAGGCATGAATGTCACGGTTGCTCACTTCATCTCCAGAACTTCCTCCAGGTGCCGTCTCCTCTCTGCTCTCAGTGTTGTGAGATGTGCTTCTTTTTCGGCTAAGGACTGCTGGGTTGATGACATCTTGGCCTTCATAGATTCAAGTTCTAGCTTCACCTTCTCCATTGCTCCAAGCAACTCTTCCATCTTTATATGAAATTTTAAAAAGTGGGAAACTTCAGCAAAAAAGTAAAAGTCATTTTACAATTATGACCAATGACAAAAACCAATAGCTAATTATAACCAAAAGCACATTTATTCATTAGTGATTTGGTGAAATATCACACACAAACGATATATTTGGATAGCTCTGAAAAACATATTTTATGAAAAGTAGTATCAACAACTATCACACATTACCAATCACAAATTAACTTTAAATATTAACTTTACAAAAACTCAGACATCTCTGAAACACTGTTAAATAAACAATACACATTTTACAGGGTATTAATAAGTTGGATGAAATTCTCTTGCATAGTGTGACAACGAAAACATTGTTTTAGTGTTTAATAATGTTCACAATAAATTGAGTTGAATCTACACGTTAATTGAGTACATTTTTTTTCTACACTGAGACAGTGTTACAAAAACACTGCTAGTGTTCAGGTTTAACTCCATTAGTGCATCTTACACCCCCAGCCCCCAGTTACACCGAGTGAAGGTGTTGAAACTACACTACAGGTGTTATTATCAGTTGGACACTTGTATGTATGTTTAAATAAATAAGTTGTTTATTAGGATGTTCCTACATTATATCGGACCCATATGCACTCTGCAGATTAAATGGCCTTTCAATGAGTAAAAGAACATTTTGGGTGTTATGTAGCTTCATTAAAAAGCCACTCATTCAGAACATGGATGGATGACTTTAGACACAAGCCAGTTCGATTTGAACATGGTGATGCCAACTAAAGTTCTAACCTGTTTCTCCTGATGGTTTCTTGCTGCCTCCTCCTGGGCTAGAACCATTTCCCTCTCTGCAGTGATCTGGACACTTTCTCTGAGAGCCTCTTCCAGCTCCTCGATGCGCTCTGCTTTCTGTCGTAAAGTCTCCTGGTGCGGTTATAAGATCCGTTTAGAATAGGCACAGTTCGACATATATTGAAACACACAGGGATCTGTCAATACTGAACGGCTGTTGGCAAATCCAGCGTACGTTTCTTCTGTGTCTCACCTGCTGTGGTCCATCATTGACATTTCTGCCTCTCCCTGCTGGCTCCTTGTATTTCCCAGAAGTCTTCTTACTCTGATCTTTCATATGCCTGATATAGAAATATTCAGTTGAGTGAAAGCTACAGTTTAATGCCACAACAAAACATCGTTGAAATTTCATTTATTATACACACTTGTGATGTTAGAATTCCTAAAAGAGAGATGATTCTCCTTAGCCCCCATTTATTTTTGTAACAAGCCCTGACAGGTTAGCATCTTAAACATGTGCACAAGTATTATAAATCAAAATAGAAATATATGCTATAAATCCGCAGACTTTGAGCTATTCAGAGATTGTAAGTGCTCACATAGCAATTTTTAAGTTTGTAAAATTGTAAATTTTTTACAATTAGCATTGCGATACAACCTAAAGAAAGTAAGTAAACCTAAGAATAAGAAGAAATAGCTGTTGATATGAAGTTCACATACTAACCTGGAAGTCACGCTACGTAAACATTCCCATGATAAAAAGTGAAAAGACAGAGACAAAAAGCAGAAGTTCAATGGCGACTCAGCGTGAGAAAAAAAAACACTTGCTTAGTGTTTGTGTGCGGAACTTGAAAATTGGAGGAAAAGTCACAACATCAACACTTGTGGAAACCGATATGTATTCTGACGTTAACATAAGGCTGGGCTCACGACATGTGCTGACCACACCACCGGGGAAAGAAACCATCAAACATTAACAGAATCCAGACTAAAATGGCCAGGGAAGTGGACTGACCTTTCCAGCTCGCTGATTTTTTTGTCCTTGTCATTTTTCTCGTTTTCCATCTGTCGCAGAATGTCCAACAAACGATCCACTTCAGCCTGAGCTTTGGCGGAATCTTCTCTGTGCCTGGCCACATCAGCATCCAGTGAAGAAATCCTCTCTGAGATCTCGGCATTGGCCTGTGCGTTGGCGGCAGCACTCTGGGCCTTGTAAATCATCCAGTTATAAAGAGCATTATTTATTCTCTTCAAAGTAAACCACAAAATCAATCTGCAGGAGCTTTGAGCTGCCTCCATATTCTTTTTTAGCACCTACAGATTCATCATGAATTCCGCTGGACATGAAAAGATTCACGTACTTTCTTGAGCTGGTTCTCCAGCTTGGCGCATTCCTCCCTCCTCTGCTCGAGAGCGATCTCTAAGCTTTTCAGCTTGGAGTCTTTCTTGAGGCCAGACGAGGCCAGTGATGATGCATGTTCCTTCAGGTCTAGTAGAGAAGTCTGAAAGAAAACCTTCTTTTAATGTTTCTAGAGAGCATTAATGCTCAAACCAGGAGCCCGGGGCCAGAGTTTAAAGATCCTGGTGCATTACATTGGGGCTGAATTGTTTGTGAAGTTAATCACTGAATAGATTCTGAAGTTGCCTGTGTTTAAATTTTAACCCAAACACTTATTTTCAACAAAAATCTAGCAATGAGATACATTTGAAACATTTGAACCAAAATGACTGAGATCAACATATAAATTGCAGGACTATAGTGAAGATTTACTAATCCATAATTCCTCTAGGTTTACATGTGCTAATCTTCCAGATTTACCTCTCGATCAGACAGGTCTCCCTGCAGCATGCTGACTTTCTCCTTCAGCTCTCGTAGTTCTTTTTTACTGTTGTCCAGCTCTTCTGCTTTCTCTCGTTCCTCACGGTCACGTTGGTCCTTCAAGCGCTCAATAATTCTTTCCTGTTTAGAAGTCAGCACGTATCAACACAGGGCCGGAGCATATACAATGAATAAAATATGTTCAACCAAGTACTTGATTTAACTCCTGACCAGAGTTTGAAATTGCAGAATTATGAAATCTACACTATAGCACCATCTACGGGTGGTCCTCACCTTCTCAGCTAGCGAGTCCTCCAGTGTAGTGAGAGCTGTGTCTGTGTTTGACGTATCCGTCTGGAGAGATTTCACCCTGTCTCTAAGGCTGCTCATTTGCTTCTCTTTATCTCTTAGCTGCTCCTGCAAGTTTTCAATCTGGAACACAAAATCAAAGAATTGTTTTCTCTCAAACTCAGGGAAAATTTGGATTTCTGAATGTCATTATCATTTCAAATGTCATTTTCAAACTGGAAAAGAATGAATTTTCAAGCTTGCACAAATATATAACGTATGTATGGTAATAGAAATTTATATTCAAAGGAAATTAGCAATAAAAAAAAGAACAATCTTTGAATCCAAATGTTGCAGTTCTGGTCCAGCGGTAGGAAGTCAAATCTTCTTGGGTTGTAGAATTGGATCTCGGTCCGGTGGGCTTCACACCGAGTGTCCTTCAGCAAGCCAAATTTTTACCTGTTTCTGCACCGCCCTACGTCAGCTTTCTGCATATGTTCACGTATGTTCTCTCTGACGTCATCTAAGGTCTGAAAATGAACGCGGCTGTGTAGTTTCTCTGCAACGAGTTTTCAAAATCTCTTATGCTAACTTTTTCCTGTGATGGAACAAGTTGTCTCTTTCAACTAGAATCCAAACCATCTTTTCAATCCACCTTTACAACACCTAAATCACACTAATACTAATAGCGCTTAACTAACGCTGAAGAACAAAAAAAACTCAGAATATTTACAGAAATGTATCTTCTCTTTGGGAATTGTTTTGTTGCGCCGGAAAAATAAATCTAGCTCTCACTTTTTTTTGAAGTACGTTGACTTTGCGCTCCTTCACATCGAGCATGTCCTTCAAGTCATGGATCTCCCCATTGAGCGTGCTCTTCTCCTCAGACATCTCCTGTATTTGTTTGCTTTTTTTGTTCAGCGTAGTCTCCTTCTCTTCCAGACGAAGCCTCAGAGCATCCACCTGAACCAAAAGTGAGATGCGTTATAGAGGTCATCTTAGCAGTGAAGACCAAAAATGTCTTCAGCAACCTCTGTCTGTAGAATAGCAGCACGTTGTTCTTTGGCAGTCAGGGATTCCTTCAGCACTTCGATATGCTGTTTGCTGTCAGAGAATTGGTTTGTCAGGGTCTCCAACTTTGTCTGCAAGCCGAGAAGCTGGGAGTCCTTTCTGGAAAGGTCTTGCTTCACTTGGTCCATCTACAGAACGGAAACAGTCCACATGTATTATTCATAAATTGCATTGCTACTTAACAAACCCACCTCATGGGATTTGTGGTAGCTGTGGTAGAAAAATCCAAATCCTGATATATACGTGAAAAGCTGACAAGAAAAGTGATACCTTGTTCTTCATGAACTTGGTGTGGTTGCGGTAGACCTCCATCTGCTTGGCCTCCTCTTGTCGTTCTTCACAGCTGAGCATGCTACTGGACCGAAGCATCATTACCTGATCCTCAAGTTCCCTCAGGCCTCGCTCTAGAGAACCTATCTGAGAATCCTATGAGCACAACACACTACAGGTGTAGTTTACAACTGTAACGTAATTTAAACCGAAAAGAACAGAACAGAATTGAAAATCCCATGTCTTGATCGATCAATTTGTTTTTATTTAGGCCTTAGCCTTAGAACATTTGCAACTAATTGAGGAAACTTGGACTTTTTAGTCTTGATAGAGCTAAAGCTTTGAATTGTAGTTAGAATTTCACATTCCTCCAACAAGTGACATCACTCTAGTCTGCTAAAAATGTTTTCCTGTCACCTAAGATAGAGAGACGTATTGATTAAACTCGGGAGCTGTGGTTGTACCTTCATCTCAATGACAGTTTGAAGAGCTTTGGTTTTGGTGGTCTCGGGCGTCCCCTCAAGTCTGCGATGCAGCTCCTGGAAGAAAAGACATATGGCTGGCACCTCCATGTCACACAAGTTCTAGAAATAGAGTTCTCAGATTTGTCATCATACCTTGAGGGAGATCAGGGCTGTTTAGATCTAGCGGAAATCTGAATCACATTGCTGTGCATGGAGTGTCTCTTTCTGCCTAGCTCAATTTCAACATCTCTATTTATTTGTTTGTTTGTTTGTTTTTAATAATAACTTTGAGACAACAAAAATCCTTTGATAGAAATTGGGCGTACTCTGCTTAAAATAACTGTCTTTCCCAAATGGTACAAGCTATATTGTTGAGCTTGGTGCCATTAGGAAGATAACAACTTCTAGTTTTTAAAAACTAATCTGCGTATGTCTTACGGAAGCAAAGACAGACACAACACAAACATGGAAACATCTTTTTTAGACTAAAATCTTGTTGATTATTTTTGTATCTTATGCTATTAAAATTCTAAATGTTGTTAATTTAATTTTCCCAATTAAAAAAATGAATACTACTAAGTTTGGTAGGATTTTACACTGTGGTATGGAAAAAATTATTGCGCGGAAGCAATGGTAATTTCCATGTAACTACGCAACCAGAAATTCTAGGTAACTGTGGTATTTACAGTTTGTGATTGCTGAGTTACTTGAATCCTAAAGCACTTTATTTGAACTTTTAGGAATATATATTATTGGGAATAATGGTTCATGTTTTCAAACAAGAAGCGGTATTCCATGCATAAATGAGCATAATAGCATAAATATGCAAATGATTTGGTTAAATCTGTACTCTTTAATTGTTCAACAGTTTAATTGGTTTAATTAAATGGTTACATTAACTCTTTCACAGTATACTATCAACATTTTAATAAACATGGAAATCTAAGCATCCTGTTTATGGTATGAGTGAAAAGGACAGAATAACCTCACCTTGCGGTTTAAAATAATTTTGATTTTAATTTTGACTTTTTATTTTTCATAGTTTTCTGTGAGATATCAAAAAATCTAATAAAATAATATATATGATATAGAAAGGGTCAGTTACAGCTATATTCATGAGAGAAGTGTGCTGATGAATCGAGAGTGGTGCCCCTTGTCTGCTTTATCTGTTGAGAAACTCACCTTCATCTGTTGAGTTAATATTTTTGAGAAAATTTATTCAAAAGTTTTTTCAAATGTCTGTCTATGTTGGGTGAAAATGTGCACAAGGTTGAGAAGAAAAATCTAGCAATTATTTATTGTAAACTGAACATAGTCACAAACCTCTCTCAAAGCCACCAGCTCCTTTTCACGTTGCTCTAGAAGATTCTCCAGATGGTGTGCGTGCATCTCTGCGTCTGCGAGGCGACGTGTACGCTCGTGATCCTCTTCGCTGGCTTTCGCCGAGGGACCTTTGCTGTGCAGCATCTCCAAGAGCTTTTTGACCGATTCATCACGAGCCACCAGCGTCTGCCGCTGAGTCTCCATGCGAACTTCCATTTCCTCTAATGTACGGCGGAGTAAGAAATGCTCTCGAGCCTGCCTTTCCTGCTCCTCGCTAGGCTCGCAGGCCAGCGGCTCTCCAGGTGGTTGAAGAAGCTGGTTCAGGTCACGCTGGATGCGTAGTTCGGCTTGCAGGGCCTGCACAGTTGTCTGCAGGTGCTGTGAACCACAAGAGATGAAAAGGTTCACAAAAGATTTAGAAAAAGTGGCACAACTAATTCTTAAATGTATTCTTGCACTACAAACTAAACCAATAAAACTAGTGACAAATGTAGAATTTCGCAGGCCGCATTAAAATTAGAAAATTAAATATGGATATTTAAAATTAGTCTAGTTGCCAAAACCAAGAAGAGAAATGAGAAAGGCTTGTTTCATTAGTGCGATTTATGCAGATATGCCAGTTTGAGAATCTAGTTTTCTCACATTGATGATTCTCGGCACAGAATGGGGATGATGATGGTCTGTAATGTGAGAATGTGACTCAAGTTTTGCTCTCTGTCACAAAGAAAGTTTGTTCACAAACGTAGGTGCTCGCAAACGCCGTGAGTATTTTTAGTTCTTCCTTTCTCACATTTGAAAGTTTGTTGGTGACAGTTTTATATTAAGGCAGGATTCAAATCTAAGATGTTTCTCTTAATTTGCCACTGAGAGACATCTGAATGTCGTCTCCAAATAATCGTTATTCTAATACTGTATTTGCATTCAGTCATAACATCTTCCAAATGAAAATAAGTGAATGTATATAACAGTTTTTATGCAAAGTCTGTGCTACTTTCAAACAATTCTTTCTGGAATTGGACAGAAATACATGAACAAAACAATGTCCAAGACACTTTTCTAATACTGTATTTCTAGTGCACTATTTCTGAAACTTGATCAGGGACAAAAGGCAAACAAACAACAGTAATTATACATTTGCCTAATCATACACACACACAGGCAGATGGGACATAATTAATGGTACAGACTCATTCGGCCCCACAAACACTTGGCAAGATCCACATGAAACCGAGTCCGAAAACCCGGAGATCTCTGTTGATTTACGTGTTTGTTTGCCATCTCAAGGCATGCATGACATTGTTGTGTGGTCATGGAGCGAATCTGTCCTTACATTAGTGATGTACGCCCTATCGCCTGGGCATGTGTCATGACAGCCATCTTGCAGTGAATCACAGTTTAAAGCCAACCATTCAAACTAGGACAGTGTTTCTAATGCAATGTCATTGCCACTCCAGCCATCCTAGGGGTTTGTTTACCATATTTCTGGAACTATAACTTACAATTTTTAAAATAAAAAAGTGCCTACGATAGGCCAGAAAAAATGGACTATCGTAATAGTACGAATAATACGATAATGCGACATGATCTCAACCAGACAAGAGAAGACAAGTTCTTCACTGCGGTATGTTGGCTAGACTGCCTTTCAAACAGAATCCAGATTGTAGGAACGCGTCAGCATCATCTGAGGACCACACACAGCAGGACCATGATGTCCATTTCTGGCCATTAGTGTCACCTCACTGTGTTTTTCCTCTGCGTCTGAAGATGAGCTGGAAACATTCCTTACACTAATCTGCGAAAAGGCAGTAATGCGATGAAACAGTGATGATTAAAAGAGAAAACTACACATTGTCAACCGGACTGAGAATCCTTGCCAAGTTGTCTTGGGAGGGTTGAATCTCACACACATATAAGCGCCAAGTTTAGCATGTGGTTTACACACGTACTAATTACAGATCAGCGTGTTTGTATAATATGATGTTGAGGCATGGTAATGGACAGCATTCGTCAAGATGATCCAAGCGTGAGCGCACACATTCCGTTTTTTGACTCATCATCTGAAACACAATGTTTTGCGCAACGTTTTAATAGCAATTGGCCTTAACCAACCAATATCTTAGCGTGATGAAATCAAAAGTCAATTTGGCAAATGGCATTACTCCTACTCGATGAGAAAAGTCTACATTTTGATTAATTGTTGCCATTCCACACACAGAAAAGACACGTAGTGGTGCGGTTTATGAAAGTCTATTCCAAGCACAACCTCCGGCACAGAGGCTCGACTAATAACACTCTGGAAATAACATTTACTGGCATAAACCTACTTAGTCGTCTATTCCATTTGAATTCAATATATGCAATACATTTTCTGTGCCGTTTTAAGATCCTAACCTAAAACTAGATCCCCTTAAGCACAAGCTTTAATCTTAAATCCCACGGCAACCGTACAACTGCTCTCAGTTCAGCAATAAATGTCAATCTCTACTTACAAACATCGCCATATGTACCCACCTGCGTCTCATCTTGCACCGCACGATACTGCTCTTTCCACACTGCGATTTTGGAAGCTTCGTCCTTGCGCAGAGCACGTTCCTTCTTCAGCTCTGGGCTCCAGAAGCTCTTGATGGAGCTCATGGAGGAGCTGAGCTTGCTCTCCTTCACATCGATGTCTTTGCGAAGATGCTCGTTCTCCCTCAGAACCTCCTTGAGCTGAGCTTGAAGCTCCATAATGGTGTTGTCCCTCGCCTGGCGTAGAGAGTGAGGAACAGTTGACGCCGCATGGATCTCCCCTCCAAAGCCCATGGAGTCGGTTGACACGGCCGGAACCATGGTCATGTCGGGCGTGCTACCCGTAACTGTTCCACGGACCCCATATGGAATGCTGCCACCGAAGCGCCCGGTCACCATGCCGCTCTTGGGAAGTTCAGAAGAAGAACCTATTGCGACTTCGTTGTCACTCATGTACATTGGCCCTGACGTGGCATAGGCAGCGTTGAGAGACTGGATGTTTTCCATTGAAAGGGTCTTGCCTCCAGATCCACCTGGACCTCCACCGCTGCCCCCCATGCTGTTGGTCCGACGGTGGCCCATGCGAGGAGAACGAGGCAGGCGTGGTGAGCGCCCAGAGTTGCCCTGGTTGTTCCGACCGCCGCTGTGATTACTGTCCATTTTGCTCACGGAGCGTGAACTTCCATACATATTTGCGGGAAACAAAGCGCAAAATTGTCCAAAAAAGGGGCACTAATGAACTGTCCTAGACATCTTTATCTCTTGCAGGGAAATTGACTTGGATTCTCTTTTTCAGCTGGAAACAAAAGCACAATTTTCATTTACGTGGAGATTGTTCTTGTGTTTTTGTAAGCATTCCTTACATTTTAGGCAGAAAAAAACATATCACAAATTTGTGTCGTTCACATTCTATTAACACATTTGTATTGTGCTGTCACAAAACACAGTGACCTGTATTAATCACTGCATTAAAAACAAGTGCGTTACTTCAATTGTTAAAAATAAAGTGGGAAGAATTCAGTGAGATCAGCGCCGAGAAAACAGTGGAACGTTATAGATTCTATTCTAACCCAACCCACCAAAGATCGTTGCTCACAATTCACACCTAAATGTCGGAAAGAAATGCGGAGACCACCAAGGATGTCAGCAATTACTTATGCCAAGTAACCGGGTCTAAATTTAGAGCCTTTGATTCATTTCAGGGTATTTTCGTTGTCCATTTTGCTGTCCTTTGATTCTCTAAAGCTTGAACGGATGCTCATAGCGGTGACAACCCAACCAGAAACGTCGGCGATTCTAACGCACCGTGTCAATATGACTAGGAAATGCGCAAAACTCCTGTATTAATTTTTAAAATCGGTCTTTTTTTTGCAATACGGGTGTGCTAAACCCAATGTACCGTATTAAAACGAGCACTGCAACCGCTCAAGCCAGATCCCGAGCATCCTCCCTCCATGTCCTTCCTCCCACCATTGCTTTACACGTTTGCCTTCTCTTTTTTAGCATCAGCTGCCAAACAATAAACAAAAACTGAGAGTAGACGTTGACGTTCGTTGTAAAATTGTGGAGTGACAAGCGTTTTATCATAAAGCATTCTCGTATACGGTAGCCATACTCTCAAAATGTAATTTACCTTGCGCTGATGATCAATTTCTCCCGAGATGTAGCGACCGTCTACCCAGATGACTATTGATCAAGAGGAAGCGGACAGGTTGCTTTTGTTTTGCTATAATGGTTTTATTATTTGCGGATCCACCAGCATCTTTCCTGAGCTGGAGGACGTCGGTGACGTAACGCCTACGCTGCGCGCGCTCACAGTCACAACCCGCGCTGGAAAATGCCAACGCCATGACCACGAGTCATTTGGTTCAAATAAATATTATGTAAATGTATATACATATGCAAAATAAAAAAATATATATTTAAATCGCTAGAATGATACGTAGTGCTGGCGTAGTTTAAACGTTAATTTTACGTTAAACTGCACTTAGAAATCAACGTTTTCCCTGAATCATGTTTCAAAATTCCTCCTAATTTATTAATAAACGGTTAATAAATNAAAAAATATATATTTAAAATCGCTAGAATGATACGTAGTGCTGGCGTAGTTTAAACGTTAATTTTACGTTAAACTGCACTTAGAAATCAACGTTTTCCCTGAATCATGTTTCAAAATTCCTCCTAATTTATTAATAAACGGTTAATAAATTAAAGCAAGCTAAATGTACGAATAACGCTCCCTATTGAAGAAATTTCTTAATTGCACGACAATTATTTTGTAGTATAAACCCTTCTTACTTCAATGTCAAAATATTCCAGATGACTATTGTGTCATATCGTTATAAAGTTTTTAAGAATATAAAATTGAACGTTTTGTTTGGCCCATTTATATTCACTGTCCCTTTAAAGCGCACTATAGCTGATGAACGTGCTTCACCACTGAGCGGCGCTGTTCTCTCACGCTGTGTGTGGTTGTTTAAGAGCAGATAAAGGGAAAACAGGCCGGGGATGGACACTGTAGTTTTAGATTAACAAAACCGGTTTGTGCGTGTAGCGTGCAGTTAAAAAGGGGGTGAAACGGTGAAGAATGGAAGGCACGCTGTCAATGCGGTCGTGAACCAGCCTCCTGCAAATCGCCTTCATCTCCGTAGGGTCTTTCGCTGTCAACAAAAGGCACGAGCGCTCGCGTGCATGCTGCGCCCAAACCCGGGTTTCGCGTTTTAATCAGCGGGTCTCGCCTCCAAAAGCTTCTCATTGAACGTGCCGCCCGGTGTCCGAATATAATCGCCGCACCGATCGCAAACGCGGCGTCATGCAAGCGGCCAGCGTTCAAGGAAGCCGAATCGAGGTCAGCTAAAAGAGAACAACAAAGAACCCGCTCCGCAGTCTCGCGAGCAACCATTAGCGGAAGCGGCGTTTTGGTGTTTGACATTCGAACTTCCCAGTATTGCGCGAGACGGCTCGGCGTGAAGAAGATGGCTGTAATCTTGGTTTAGCCATCTTGTCGAGGTGGCGCCGGTCAAACGCGGAGTTTATTTACCTCACTCGCGCTTTTCGACGCCTACGTGCCGGTTACACGCTTTTTGAAAACGGAGCACGCGCATTTTGGAAGTGACCGGTTAAACCGCGAGCTCGACCGTCGCCTGTTTGTTGAAGATGACGACGGAGCCTAGAAACACGGTAAGGCTTAATTTTGTGTTTTAATATTTATTCAGATGCCCGTTCGCGTGCGATAAACGTTTACTGGATCACTACTGTTTTTGTTGCCGTGTTTTTGCCTTCCGTGCTGTCAACGTCAGCTTGCGTGAGGAAAGGATTTCACACTTATGGTCACATTTATACGGCGGTGATACCAAAACCATCGTTTATTTTTCTCTTTTCTTCCCCCGCTGCTTTTAAACAACAAAGGTAAATGTGGTTCAGGCGACGAAATTGGCATTCGACTTTTGTTTCTAAATAGAGCCAAACATAGAGAGTCCAATGTGTTATTATTCTCATAATTCTTAGCCGTCCATAAATCCGTGGGAGAGTATAGAATAACGACACTGTGCATTATTTATAGGTTTATTTTAGACTCGACACCGTTGCCAGCCATTAGAAAATTATTCTTCTGGATGGTCCTTGGGTTTAGATGAACTGTAGCACATAACACATAGCATTTGGTCCATAGATTTAGTACAGTAAACCTATACAGCTCTAATTAGACTTCAGACACGGTATCGCTGTTCTTTATCTGAGATGGTTCAGAAGTGCTCAACATGGCAAGGACGGATCTAATCAACTAATCTTTGGACATATGCTCACTGTCCAACTCTGGAGAAACACGCCGTCTTCAATGCGTTACTTCAGGTGACTTATTAGATAGTCACGGATACAAAGGTATGATGTTTGAGTCAGCAGCGCATGTTTTTGCACTTTTGGAATTTGCCTTTCAGCTTAAAGGCAAGTAATGGATGTGGTGAGATCTAAGTGTTTTATGTCAGTGTGACCAGTTAGAACTTGAAGTATATGTTGACGTTTCGCTTTAACATCCAATCGTCACGTTCACTTTTGTAAAATAGTGTATTACATTTGACTAACCGTAAAATGTTGTCTGTTTTAGTGAATCTGATGCTTGGGTTGGGATCGGTGCCCTGGCATGACGTCTCTGGATTGAAAGTGATTGTTTCGTGTATCAGCAGGCACTTGCCCTGCCCCCACTGAAGACCACCTATGTGCACTGAAAACCGCTTTCATTTCCCTACAGAATGGATGATCTGAATGTTAGGGCTCGACTTTTTATCTGTGTGTGGATCCTCCACTACTTTTATCACACGGCACTTCCTGTGCTTATCTCCAACTCGTTGTTGAGCAAAAGTACTGACATTATCTGAACTTGTGCTTTTGAGAGAAAGGGAGTTTCAACTTCCTTTCACTGAACTTACTGCCTTTCCTCCGTGGGTGCATGGGTAGCCTATAAGCCTTGACGCAACCTTTCGCTCCATTGAGGAGAGAAATGTCTGAGAATCTTAGTGACAAGATGGTCAAGTTTCTTTCCCCCCCTTCGAAGAATGTCAACGGCTCCAGCTCAGACACCCTAATTGGAGAGCGTCTTGGTGTGGAGGTCCGGCGTCGCCACCACACAATGGAACGAGAGCTGCTCAAGGCAGAGCACCGGTTCTTCCGGCGAAGCGTCATCAGCGACTCCAACGCAACTGCTCTTGAGCTTCCCAGCAAGAACTGTATCCTACCCGCTCCAGCCGACTGCCCAGCTGCCGTTTTGGATTCTGCCACCCAGGGACCTAAAGCTGCTTTGCTGGTGCCACAGACTGTCCAGTTGGTTGTGCCAGTGCAGAAAACGACTGATGTGGTTGGCGTGGAGAAAGTCTTGGAGTTGAGGTCAAAGACTGATGATGACGCCAATCGGGGTCCAATCCCAGATGGACCAACCGTGGAATTGAAGGTCGGAGATGGTGTTGATGCAAAAATAGAGGACGATAAGGACGAAGAAGATAAAGAGAAAGCGAGGGCCGAGGCAGAGTTGCGGGAAGCTGAGAAGAAAGAACAGGAGGACATAGAGGAAGTGGAGACACAAGCTGTGGGAACGTCTCTAGATGGCCGCTTCCTGAAGTTTGACATTGAGATTGGACGTGGCTCCTTCAAGACGGTCTACAAGGGGCTGGATACGGAAACCACTGTTGAAGTGGCATGGTGCGAGTTGCAGGTAAGACTGTTAAGCAAAATAAAAGATCTGATGTTTTTTCCCCAAGTGGTGATGGGGAAAATGGTAATTTCGGAAAAGAACNCGTCTCTAGATGGCCGCTTCCTGAAGTTTGACATTGAGATTGGACGTGGCTCCTTCAAGACGGTCTACAAGGGGCTGGATACGGAAACCACTGTTGAAGTGGCATGGTGCGAGTTGCAGGTAAGACTGTTAAGCAAAATAAAAGATCTGATGTTTTTTCCGCAAGTGGTGATGGGGAAAATGGTGATTTCGGAAAAGAACGTGACCTTTAAGTCAGTAAATGAGGCCAAATGAAGTGTATTGACAGTCTTGCGACTTGCCATTTGAATTTTTAACCTTTCTGCCCCACCTCCACCTTTCCCTGTGATTTGTCATCGGCTCCTTTTGTTTGTCTTTAATTTGCACAGTAATGCTTTTTCAGAGACTGGAAGACTCATTTCCGTGGCCTTGTCACACCTTCGGAGTGTCTCACGACTAAAGCGTTTTCAGTTCACACCCCTGAATCTCAGCTGGCATTTGGCCAGTGTTTTGAAAGCTGCCGTTATCATTGGCCCAGTGGCCTAGTATTGAAATGTTTTCTTTGAATAGAGAATCTTTACTTCCTAAGTGGGTTGTTTGAAACCCTTGGGTGTGTAATGTAAACCGCAGAGCGCACACAGTCCATTGTCAGTCCGATTCAAACTATTAGGGAATGTGTTCCTTTTGTAAATCATTCAACATGTTGCCACATGGTTTTTTTTTTAA
>SOMO01000012.1:35180-48013 GCA_028128575.1 Paedocypris carbunculus | reverse complement strand
TTTCTAGTGTTTTTCAAAGTGTTTTGCAAAAGGATTCGTTGTCATTGAGTCGATTTTTGTTTGACCATCTTTCAGGATCGCAAGTTGTCCAAGTCAGAGCGGCAGCGTTTTAAAGAGGAAGCCGGAATGCTGAAGGGTCTTCAGCATCCAAACATAGTGCGCTTCTATGACTCCTGGGAGTCTTCCCTGAAGGGGAGGAAGTGTATTGTCCTGGTAACCGAACTCATGACATCTGGAACGCTGAAAACGTAAGCACATTGTCTGTAATTAGTCTGTATTAGTCATTGTTAGCTGTGCAACAGCTCTCACACTATTCTTATTTCTGTCCTTTATTATAAAAAATAATAATAATAACAATAAATTATTATTTTTAATAAAATGTCTTCAACCATTTGTCGTAGAATTGCAAACTTTTTAAATATGCGTTCTAATATCTTCCGGGGTGTTGTTTTTCATCTCACCTTTTGACCACTCAATTTAACTTGCTATATTGATGCTTTTATTTTTTATTATATTTCCGGCAGACTGATTTGTAACAGTTTAAGTTTGGATTAAATTTTTTTTTTTTTTTTCAGCGTAACCTCTCAGAGCCACTTCATCTTTTCTAGACGTTTCCTTGTTTCTACTTGTGTCAACTTTTATCTTTTCTAAACATATTATACATATAGAAACTTCCATGGCATTGTGATGGGTCTCTTTTAGACTAGGGTGACCAGCTCTCCTATGTGATTTCTTTATATGCTGCCATTGCTTCCTTTTAAATCATGATTACATTTTTACCCTGCTTTTTACTTTGTCAGATATCTGAAACGGTTTAAGGAGATGAAGATCAAAGTTCTCCGCAGCTGGTGTCGGCAGATCCTGAAGGGTTTGCACTTTCTCCACACTCGGTCTCCTCCCATCATCCACAGGGACCTAAAGTGTGACAACATCTTTATCACTGGCCCGACCGGCTCAGTCAAAATTGGAGACCTGGGCCTGGCCACCCTCAAGAGAGCTTCGTTTGCCAAGAGTGTCATAGGTAAGGCCAAATATCCGCAATGGTGATAATACTTCAGATTTCAACTTGTTTGTACGTACTCAGATTTTGAATGGGCTCTAGAAAAAAGGATTTTTATTTTCATTCCATGTTTTCAAGTTTCTTTTTCTGCTTCTCTTCCTCGCTTTCCAAGCGTGTTTTTTTTTTTTTTAAATAACAAAGATGTTGTGAGAAAGCAGACCACAGCGTTTCCCCGACCGCTCAAAGTGCAGCAAACCAGGGCTCTCACTTTATGGAAGTTGTCTCTTGACACCCTCCTCTAGGTCAAAGTTAGAATTTTGTTCTTTCTTCTGTCCTCAATGTGTAACCGGCCACACTTTCAGGTAACCCAGAAAGCGTATGTTGTTCTGCAGCGGCTGTAGGTATTGTGATTGTCTGCAGGTAAACCCGATCTGATCATGGGATAACACTAGAGCCTTAGGCTGGCAGGTACTGTGAGTTTGGAAATGTGTGGTCTGTTTCTTCCACCGACCATAAACTGAATGATGATGCTCTAATGAATTGTGTCGTTTTTCCCTCCCCAAGGAAACGCTTGTTTTCTTTCAGTGTGTCAGTGTCTGGAGCTCAAAGCCTTAAACTCTGCTCACCTCACTTATACCCTTTTAGCTTTAAATCTCTCTTTTTATTTGTATACATTTATTTAAAGCTTTAGGCTTTAACTTCTCCCTAATTCTACTTTAAGGATTATTTAGTATACTGCAGTACAGACAGTATGCAGAAATGAACCTGGTAAGTCCACCAGTATTATGTGACACACATCTGTCTGAATTCTGAAATGTAAGTTTTTCTGTGTGAGACCCTTGTCAATGGGCAGCTTGGTTACTGCTTTACCTGGTGCACAGAACCTGACTTTTCTCACAAACGCTAGTTTCTCCACACAGGGTAACCTGAAAGGTAGGTGTCACGTGAAAAGCTTTTGTTTGTTCTTGTCATAAGATCAACCTTAACAACAACTTAGTTTTGGGCTTGTAAATTGAATTGGGCAAAATGCTCTACTGAAGCTTTTTGGTTGAATTTGGAGTCTTGTTTAGTTTGTTCTGTGCACCAGTTTTAATGTTGTCGTTTGAATTCTCGCCCTTGCTGGTCTTACATGGAGAAACTTGGGATTTTTATCAATGCCGACTAACTGAGGGTGGTTTTCCCCTCCTCTTTTTTTTGTTTTTGTTTTACTTTCTATCCCCTTTTTGCTCTCCTTCCTTCTACCTCTCTCTTTTCTCCCAGGTCTTCAGCACCTACATGGACTTCCTCTCACCTCTTCACTGAGAGGATGTAATAGGGTACTGAGAGAGTTCTGAACCATTCTTTTAATTTAAGGTACCCCTGAGTTCATGGCGCCTGAGATGTATGAAGAGAAGTATGACGAGTCGGTGGATGTGTATGCCTTTGGGATGTGTATGCTGGAGATGGCTACCTCTGAGTACCCGTACTCCGAATGTCAGAATGCTGCTCAGATCTATCGCAGAGTCACAAGTGTAAGTTCACACCACACCGGCGGAGAAGAGCGAGTCCCTGCTCACTCATCCTCTCGCTCTTTTGCTGCACTGTTTTACTCTGTGTGGCTATTTCCATGCTTGTTTTTCTTACACAAGGGTAAGTTGTGGTTCTGAATACACTGATGATGTTAAAATTCTGCACTCGATTAGGGATGAGCCGTAGATTAACTGGCCTGTTGGTCATTTCGGACACTATAGAAATGAATTGAACTTGCTTCCTGATGTGTTTACAGGGGGTAAAGCCTGGCAGTTTTGACAAAGTGGCTATTCCCGAAGTGAAGGAAATTATTGAAGGGTGCATACGACAGAATAAAGATGAGAGGTGAGGTGGTCGTCTTGGTTTAAGACCAGAACAAATGGTGTTGCAATGGCCTTGCATTAAAAAACCACTCTACTATGCATTTGGTAATTGTCATATCGATATTTTGTAGGTATTGTATCAAGGATCTGTTAAGCCACGCCTTCTTCCAAGAGGAGACTGGGGTCCGTGTGGAATTGGCTGAGGAGGACGATGGGGAACTGGTGGCCATAAAGCTGTTGCTGCGTATTGAGGATGTAAAGAAACTTAAAGGAAAATATAAGGAAAACGAAGCCATTGAGTTTTCTTTTGACTTGCACAAAGATGTTCCTGATGATGTCGCCCAAGAAATGGTAAATCCTTGTGTTGTTGTTGGGTTTTTTACCATGAATAATTCNATTTTCAAATCAGATTGGTTTGAATTACCATTTCTAAGTAATATTAAGCATCTCCACATGGTCTAAACGTTTGCTATCCTGACCCCCAAGGTTCCGTGACGGTTGCCGAGTCTCACCCTTCTCAGACCAGCAGCACCGTCAGCTCTGATCCACCGCCACAGCAGCCCGCACTTCCTCAAAGCTTGGTGAGCTGATGCTTCTTATCTGCTGACCAGCGGTTATTAACCATTCAGTAACTTCACTTTTTCTCCCCTGATCTTCAGCCACAGCAGCCTTTACCCGCTCCTCCTCAACACCCTACGAGTGCTTTGATCGCCCAGACTGGAACTGCAGCTTCACAGCAGGTTTGTCTGATCAAGGACTTGTGATTGGCTCTTTTCATCTAAACGTGACACTCTTATCACAGATGATGGGGCCGTTACCTTCTCTGCCGCCGGTTGTGCAAACTACTGTCCCACTGCAATACCATCAGCCACCACAGGATGGCAGTCTTCCTCAGACACTGCAAGGGCCTCAAATCATACAGGTAGCGCCCTCTAGTGGATGATTTTGTGGCACAACTGCTGCTAGTCTTTTCACACGCATCTTTCTGAGAACATTTTGTTTCTTGTTTGTATTGTCAATGCTCATACTAATCCCTATATTGTGTACATTTTCCATCCTTCTTTTGCATGCTGGCTTTTCTTGCCTGTTTGTCAGATATGGGCATGCCAACTCAGCCCTCCTGTTTTCTCACCACCTCCAAATGTCGAACAGCTCTATTTTCTATATCAGGCCTGTCAGGTACAAACTGTGGTGTGTGAATTAACCATAGAAATTCCTCAGGGCGAATGAAATCATTACTTGGTCTAAAGAAGAGGTGCTTAAACGTCACATACACATGCCATATTTTTATCCTGTCATCTCTTTAGTTTAATGTTAAGTTTCACTCTCAAAGTTACCCTAGTTTAAGCGCCTCTGCTTTTAAGCAAAGATGACTGTATGTTTCAAAGTCGTCTTTTCATTATTAATTGTAGTCGTCTAATCAAGTCCATTTGTCTTTCTATGGCCTGGTGATGTGAACACAGACGTTTTTCTCTTGTTTTGTCACTCGTTTCAGACGTGTGTATTGTTTTCTGTTTCCAGACTCCACTGAGTTCTCAGCAAGCGGAGCAGACACAGCCTCCCTCGTCTCAGGTTACCGCCTCGGCCGAGAGGTGAGACTGCTGATGAATTATACATTGCTGTTATCATTGACTTTCCAGAGCTGGTGATCAAGTGAAAGTTACATGAGCCGACAGAGTTTGTGGGTTTGTCTTCAGCAGTCACTCGGATGCCGCGTCAGGCCTGAGCGATGGAAACGAAGGACGACACGAGGGACGTTCCATGAAACGACCCCAGCGCCGCTCCGTACGCAGCCGCTCACGCCACGAGAAACCAGTCAAGCCCAAGCTCAATGTTTTAAAAGTGAGTTACACGGTCACGTGGTGTTGTTCGGCCCTTTTTATTGATACTTTTTTTTTTTTTATTGTTTTATGTGAGTTATAGCTTGAATTTTAATTCACTTTGGTACTTTTTCTTTATATAGATTTCATATATGGGTGACCGAGTGGCTGAATGTCAGTTGGAAACGCATAACCGGAAAATGGTCACGTTCAAATTTGATTTGGACGGGGATAACCCTGTAGAAATTGCTGACATTATGGTGAGTTTTGTAGGAATTGACATGCTAAAGGAGTTTTTTTTTTAAAGACAAATGAAACCTTTTTGTTGCTTAAATGGCAAAAAAAATTGTAGACAACACATTTTTCCAAATTTTGTTCATTGTAAGCAACCAAAAAGTTTCAAGTTTGAATCTGGGTTGATCGGAAATAGATGCTTTGTGCAAATGCAAAAACCGAGAAAGCAAATGTGATGCCTGACAAGCCTTGCTGTTTTCTGGCAGGTCACTGGTGATTTTATCCTGGAGAGTGAGCGGGATTTCTTCATCGAGCAAATTCAAGAAGTCATTCAAAATGCAAATCTGAAAGGAAAGGCTCCGAAACATTTGGTTGGTGTTCTAGTCCAAACTACAAAGAAAAGCCATGATGGTTTCCACAAACGTGGTTTCTAATGTCTTTTTTGTTTCAGATGGTGAATCATCTGGATCAGCAGACTCCTGAAATATCAGCCTCCAGTTTGCCCGGTACTTCTTGCTTGGTTTCTCCGCTCCATCTTGCAAAAGCATTGCTAATCTTTTACACCACCTTTGCCGTTTCATTAGGAATGCCAGCGAGTGCGGCGGCACAGGTGGTGCATTCGGCAGGACGCCGTTTCATAATTAGCCCCGTTCCTGAAACGCGACTCCGAGAGCCGTTGTTTGGGTCGTCTTCTGCCAACACTTCGTTCGAAGACACTCCGCCAGGTCTGATTTACACGTCTTAATATGAAAAAGTGCCATAATGTAACTTCTTGTGACTTCTGTTGCAGTGCCTGATGCCACATCAGCCACCAATCTTCATCAGGACCAAGACACCTCTGCCTCCGCGCAAGCTTCAGTCTTGCCAGCAACACCTAGTCTTGTTCCAGAAGCCTCCATTCCTCCTGCTTCTCAAGCTTCTCAAGTTTCTAATCAGAATTCTGCTGCAGCAGCCATTGCAAACACCACGGCAGTGACCGCTCAAGTCTCCACCGTACCATCCGCTGGTCTCCAAACCAACACTGGGAGGATCTCTCCATCCCCACTGCAGTCTGAATCACGCCGTCTGTCGCTTTCTAATTCCTCTCAGCCACTCCAGACCGCTGTGGGTCAGCAGACAGACCCGGCTGGTCAAGTCCCTCCAGGCAGCGACCAAACACAAACCACTGGCCATCAGGTGGGCACAGTTTCAGAAGCCGAGGGGGATTCACAAGGGAAACCTCCCGGAATCGAAGACATCCACGCTCTGGATCAAAAGCTGCGCTCGCTGTTTAAAGACTCTTCTCAGTGCTCCTCAACCCAGCCTGATGGACCCGGAGAGAGCACGTCTTCACCGCCCGCCACTGTCTGCGCAAACGCCTCGGCTGCGCAAGCAACGCCGTCCAGTTTGTCGCTCAGTTTAAGTGGGAACTTCACACCGGGGGCTTTTTCCTCAGTCGGGGCGCCGACGCCGTCTGCTGATGCTTCTTCACAGGTAGAGGAAGTTCATGATCAGGGTTTTAACCACAACATGTAACGTAATTGCGTTAAAATTCAAATGTTATTTGTCACACACAAATTATACATGGTACAGCATGTAGTGAAATGTGTTTTTGATCGTTCCAGCATTAAACATAGAGATGGGGGAGATGCATCAAAATGTGCAAAAGGGGAAATACAATAAAAAAAATAATAAAATATGAAATATGAATAAAAATACAAAATTTCCAAGATGAAAAAAATACAGTTGAACTGTTTAAAAATACAGTTAAAATCACACAAATTGTGTGGAAGCAGCATGATTTTATTCTGATTGATCTGTAGGTGGCAGATAATATTTTCAAATATTCAAATATTAAAAACACCATGTTTTTGAGCTTATTGCACGAACCGATTTTGATCATGCACCAAGGTTCTCAGACTTTTAAGTAAACTAAAAACAAGATGGACTATCAAAAACTCAGCAGTTGCTAACAAACTGTTTAAAATGAATTTTGATTTGGTTGTCCCATAACCTGATTATTTTTTATTTAGTGGACAGTAGATCCCGCTCATCTGACAGTGGATTTTTTTTTTTTTTTCATTTTTTTTTTTTAATGTTTCTTCCCTAATATATAATCTGTATAATCGTAATAAATCAATTACATTTTATTTGAAGGTATCAGTGGCTACAAGTCAAGTGGATGAACAGGATAATGTTGAGAGGAAACAGCCAGCGTCTCCCCCGCCTGAAACAGCCGTCACACTGGGGCGATTTAAGGTGATTGGTGAACTTGATGTCGGGAGTTTCGCACAAGGCTGTAACTGTTCCCTCACTCTACTGTTCTAGGTTTCTTTGGCCAGTGACCGTGACCCAACAAGTGCTTCAGATCCAGTTCCAGTCACAAGCTCATCCTCCTCCATCACTCCTTCCTCAACATCCTCGTTCACGTCTTCATCCCCCTCCTCATCATCCACGTCATCGCTCTCAAGCCCTGAAAATACCGTTCATAAATCTCAGCATCTTCCCAGAATCAGTCCCGAACCCGTTCCGTGTACCACGACGGTCGGTCGCTTTCAGGTGACCTCCAGCTGTGACATCACAGTGGGCCGCTTTTCCGTGACGGCAGCAGAGAAGATCTCTCCTGACGGCACGGTAGACATCCTAGAATCCAAGTCTCCTACCAACATCTCCATCACCAATCACTACCTCAGCAGTGATAATGACTCCGAACCAGAGGACGAGGGTTTTAAATCGGAGGTGAAGAAGCTTACAGATAGGTGGGTCTCTTGATATATTTGTTAATCAGCAGGAATGGCCACCAATTATATCTACCTTCTTTTTTTCCTGCAGACATTTAGTTGAAATTCAGGCCTTGCAGAATAAACAGAAAAAGGAAATCGAAGAACTGTTCACCCGTCAGGGGAAAGCGCCACCGTCTGTGTTTGTGCCGCACCCTATGGTCCACGCAGGTGGAAGACGGAGACCCGTGAAGAGCAAAGTCAACAAGTCAAGCCGTGGTAGTGGCTCCCAGTCTGGCTCCTTTCAGCAAGGTATGGACTTGATGGTTTAGCCTCAGACTTTTGCATCAGTTTTACAGTGGTTTTGATTTTGTCTAGGAAACAAAGCAGTTGCTCCGAGCGCCCAAAGTCTGTCGGACTCCAGGCAGACCACCACTGCTGACACGCCGAGCCCCAACGCTCACTTACAAGGTATCAGTCACCATTAAACGATGGCGATCTGAATTTCCCTCTGAAAGCATCAATTATGTCAGACAAAAAACACAACGGACAAAAAAATTCTCAGAGGATACGTACACAAAATTGCACCGATGCCAAATATGTCGAGTTATTTTCGTTAATCTTGACACCGTTTCTTCAATTTTTATTCAGAGTTGTTTATCTGCTCAAGGCCATTCGATTTTATTTCAGACTATACTACCTCATTTTTGTATGTTTCTATTTTTTAGGACTGTTAAGGCACACATACTTAAAATACTTATTTATTACAGCGTAACACACAAAACCAATACACTCACTTTTTACGTCCTCTTAACATTAATACATTCTCTTAACATTGATTAGTTGTAACACATTATTGTTATTGTAATTTTTTTTTATTTCAAAATTTTTTAAGTTGTGTTGTTTTTCTAATTGTTAATAGTTGTTGTTATTACTGTATGATAGTGTTTTAACTGAACATTGTTACATTAACCATTGTTGTGTGTGGGTTTACTGTAGTTTGAGATTATGAGTTTAATGAATGAATACGTTTTGTTACCTTTTATGCACTTTTATCTATTTCGCATTATGTGGAAACAAATAAGACAAATACGATAATTTATTGATGGTGAACATTCTCAGAACATTTAAAATAATTTCAGACTGTGGTCTTTTTTTTTTTTTTTTCATCATAAATGTCATTGTTCTATTAAATTACATTTTTTTTTTTTTTTTAAGCAAACGGCATCATTAACTGATGAATCCCGGCATGACCAAACCAACTTCTTTCAGTAATCCGTTCTGATTTTGCCATTTAATTACACCAGGGTCGACGGATCCAGTCAAAGCAAACGGAGAAGAGAACCACAGTCAGGAGCAAGCGAGTTCTGCGAATCCCCCACGCACGGGCACGTTCACTGACGACCTCCATCAGCTGGTTGACAACTGGGCCCGAGACGCCAAGAAGAAGATGCCTCCGCTTAAGAAAGGCTCCAAGAAGAACTCGCAAGTCAACAATGTACATGTCTTTATGATTCGATAGAATGGAAAACAATGGAGATTAACACAAACCCAACTGGCTTTTTCAGATGATGCCACGGAAGTTCTCCGCACCGGGTCAGCTCTGTTCCCTAGGGGGTCAGATGCCCGCCATGAACCACACGGGTGGGCGTAAAGGCTCGCTTTGTGTGACCAATCCACAGTTTGGATACACCTACCCCGTGCCCCAGTGGGCCCCGGGGGGCCCAATGTTATCTGGCGGCCCACCAGCAGGCCTCCAGCCGGGCTTCCTCATCCCCTCAGGAACTCACCAGTCCGGAAACACCTGCGGGTCCACGTCTCTACGAACCAGTCAGGCCAGCTGAGAGCGTGTGGGCACCTCGGGAATCGTTTACATTGAAAGACGGATATACAGTATATAGGGGCTTCTTCTTTTTTTTCCGATACGAATGAATGTGTACGTGACCATAACCACTTGTACGAGGTTCTAGTTGGTATTACAGGAGGAAACGTATGGATTCATCCGCCAGTATAAATGCCAACCGTGGTGGTAACTGTAGACGAGATGCTGACGTGTCCGTCTACAAGGATGGAGAGAAGCTTGTGGAAGTTTTGAGGGATTCCAGGGTAGATCGCAGCGTGTCAGCTGGTTTAGCGGTCCTAGTTGGAGTCTAGTGAATGTGCAATCGAGGGAGGTAAAGCAGGGTTGTGTTCAGTGCTTCAGACTTTTTATATTATTATGTGTGTTTGTGTGACACGCTGTATATACGTATATATAAAAATCTCATCTATACTTAATAATATATCGTGTCTCGTAGACTGTCACCACTATTTCCTGTTCATACTTTGGTATGTAGTGGATTCAAGGTTCTTGGGCATCGGCGCCGTCCTTGACATTCGGGCATAGGCGCATATTAACCAAACGTATTTCTTCACGTCACGTCGCCACACTTGCGAAACACTAGCCTTACGCCACACGGTCCGTCTTTCTGAGGATTTAAACATCGTCCACTGCTGGGATTCAGGCCTTGTTCTGTATTTCTTTCTTTGGCCTTTGTGCGAAACCGAAGACCTTTTGTTTTCAGTGACCATCTTTCGTTGTGATGGGGTGTTATTGCGAGATTTACCACGGCTCATATGATGACAGTATTAAAATTTCTCTCCAGACTTACTGTCCCGTACCACAGATTTGAGTGCCAATGGTGTGCAGAGGCGACGTCCTCGCGCCTCTGAAATGATCTACTTGATTTCTCTAGAGAAGGAAAATGTTACTGCAATGCAGAAAACGCGCCATTTAAACGTTGAGCGGACGAGGGGAGGGTGGTTTGTTACTTTTGATACTCTGGTTCCTCTGGATCTGACCGCTCACTACACGCATGTGCTCCGGTCAAATCACAGCGATTCTCGTCTCGCACGTTTCCAATAGACCAACAGCATTACACATTTGTGGAGGAACAGAGTCAAAAAATGCTGCTGAGTTTTTGTTTTTTAATTTCAGGGTCACTTTGGTGATTGTTTTTGTTTATCTGTCTTTAAAATGTGTATATATATATTCAAATTCTTAATAAACTTTGGAATTTTTCCCCTTCTACAAGTTTGTGCTGTTCGTTAACATCACTTGTTTTTTGTTAATTAAAATATTACTATTTTATATCAATAAGAAAAAATTTAATAATTGTATCAAATGCACTCTATTGTTAAATACATAAATATAATTATCAAAATATAATTAAATTTATCGTATATAATTGTAAACACTGGGTATAATTGATTTTATCATATTTAATGATTCAAATTTACAGTATTTGTGATTTATAGGACATAATCAAAATATACACAGTTTGCCCCAGACATTCTGTATATCTGTGTTTGTGTGGTTCATAGACATGTGAGCAACTTCTAAAAAAAAAAAAAAAAAAAACTCGCGCAAAACTTGTGACACTGATCATTTATTAAATTTTCAAGATTATTAATACGGAAAATGTGATAAATTAAAAAAAAAAATTTATTTTAAATTTTAATTAATCAAGTCTCCAGTCGTCTTCTCTTCATGATGTGTCCATGTCTGTGCGGGCTGTCAGGATCACCTTCAACAAATCAAACGGGAAATGATTTTCTCTAAAACACCAGACCAAACAACCTTCTACGTCTGGTTCTAGAGTGTGTGAAAGAGACACACTGCCGGTTCTAATTATATTATTGGGGACATGAGTTGCAGGCACATGCGAGGACGTTTGTCTTGTCTTTATTGTAAATCATCTGAAGGTGCACCAAACCCTACCTGCTCCTGGTGGAGCTCTCATTTGGGAAGGTCTGCATTCTTGCCCGTAGGGTTGAACCAGTGGTTTCAGAAACTGGACTCTCTGGGGGGTTTTGCTGCGGGTCACCATCTTGTGTTGGCTCGGTGTGGTGGGACGTGAAGCATCTACAGCTTGACCCTCGTGGTCCTCAAACGCTTCGATCCCATCTAAAGTGAAGTCCCACAGTGCAGGATCATCTGTGAAGTGAGACATGTTGGCTTCATCTCCATGTTAAACAATGTATCAAAATTCTTCAAAGGTCATCATGAGTTCAGTTTACTGCATCAATCACTTTCAAATCTGCTGAACAAACCAATAACTAATAGTGAACTTGTCAGTAAAGTCTATCTCCATTATTGTGTGAAACGCTTACATGTGCTTAAAAAATATATAAATTAAGTTTAAAAAAAGTACATTAAATTAAATATTTAATCTTCTGCTTCACATTCAAAACATTGAAATATGCACAAAATATTATTTTAAATGAAATGACTTTTTATATAAGAAACAAAAAATACAGTATACATTTTTTTTATTATTTTTATATAAGACAAAAATACATTTTTATAAGAAAAAAACAGTGACACAGTTTCAAAATCTAAACTCGACCTTGGTTTATCCCGTATGTTTTTTGACCAATACATTACCAAAACGTGTCCTCTCACACTCTTTAAACATGTCGCCTAACTGAGCATCATCTGTGTGATCTGAGATCCATCTTCTCACACACTCACCAGCCAGAAGCTCCTCTTGCTTTACAGTCTCAGGGAGCCGGTTGGGTGTGCTGTGGTCCACTGGACCTCCAGCCTGACCTAAAACCAAAGGAGTTTCCACACACCTGAGACTTCTCCGGCCCAAAGCCTGAATCTTTTATAGCCATGGCTAAAACATGAAGCCACCACGGCCTGGATTTTCCATCGCACCTTGATCAGAACGCTGTGCTGGCTCTGTGGGGGGCTTGAGCTGATGGGATTTCTCCTCTTGGCCCTGGAGTCGATTCTTGGCCTCCATTTGCTGTCTGAACTTTTGCTGCAGCTGCTGCTGTCTCAGCTTCCTCTGCTGCTTGGAGTCCAGAAGAGGGTCAGATGAGGACAAGTCCGCCATATCAGCTGCCGACCTGTGAAGTTCAGACATTAGCTCTCGAGGTTTTGAGGCGTCCACTGATGTTTTAAGAATTAGGACCTTGAGCTGCTGTTGGGTTTGTTTTCCATGTCCTGCTGAGCGGATGTGTTGCCAGATTGTGCTCCCGTGCTCATCACAGACAGTCTGGACACACTGGTCCTCTCATGAGCTTTAGAGAGTCCGGCGATCTGCTCTGACGCTTGGATGGTTTCTGTGTTCCTGTTCACCTGGACCAGACTTTTGAACCGGGCCTTCTCCACTGAGGGCTCGTGGTCCGTGCGCTTGGTTTGGTTGGGGTCTAAAGGAAGAGGTGGCTGTGCAGACAAAAATATGAAAGTGATTTAAAA
>SOMO01000011.1:1116809-1129344 GCA_028128575.1 Paedocypris carbunculus | reverse complement strand
GGTGCGGAACATTCAGAAACTAAAGAAGCAACCAAGACAGACTCTTCCCATCTACTCGGTCTAACTGACACTGCCTCTTTCCAAAATACCCCTCAAAAAGACACTGAATCTCACCGACATACGCCTCCCAGTGGCGTCAAGTGTTCCGATCCGTTCCCTTCAAAGGAAGCAGTCTCTTCCCAGTCTACCTCTATAACAGAAACAGACTCTTTCCAAAATCCCACTTTAGGAAACACAGACCNGAGAATTTTGCCGAGGACTCTTGAATGAGATTTTAGAGAATCAGAGTTTCTCTTACAAGTAAGGCCTAATGATAAAAGAGTTAATGTTTTTATCAAGAGGTCAAGGGTTCGAATCCTGGACTAGCAGGTTCTAAACATGAACTGCTCATTCTGTAGAAACTGGCCACTGCGCCTTTGTGTGTGTGTGTGTGTGTGTGTGTGTGTGTGTGTGTATTAATGCTGTTTCAACAGTTAATGGCACTTTAAACTTCTCCGCTTCAAGACATCTTTTCTTTTTTTACGTCCTTACAATTTAAGTAATTTTTTTTATTTGCTCAGGTGTGGAGATGGCTCATCGTTCCCAGTGCTCCTCAGGTGGAGACAACCCCCTGGACCCCAACTACCTGCCCCCTCATTACCGTGAGGAATACAGAATAGCCATCGATGCCTTGATTGAAGCAGGTGTCAATGGCTACTGTGGGTTTCTTCAGGAAGCGGACGTGGTGGATTTCTTATCCCGTTCAGAAATCGAGTACATTCAAAGCAATGTACAGGATCCGCGGCAGATTGCCCAAGCGGAGAGTCGATTTGTGGGTGAGGATGTGGATGGGTCTTCTGACACGTATTGGCCGGTGCATTCAGACATTGCTGCTCCAGCCCTGGATCTAGGCTGGCCTCAGCAGCACAGATTTGTGGGACCCACAGAGGTCACCACGCTGGTGAACCCATCTGACCCCGAGATGCCCAGTATCAAGGAGCAAGTCCGCCGGATGATCAAGAATGCACAGCAAGTGAGTGTTGCGGATACTAAGCGTCTTTCTAGCTGCTGTTTCACCGTTTACTTGAATTGATGACTGCAGTTACGCAATCGCTGCGGTTGCACGTTTTTGCTTTTACATTGTTGTTGCTGTTGAAAGAATTGGTTCTGGCAGAAGACATGAACAGAATTATGGTTTCTTCCTGAAGGTGTTTTTTCTATAGTATTTATTTTCCAAATACTTTTTTTTAAATACTTTTACAAATATGACAACATTGTAACAAACACTGTAGAAACTATGAACAATTGCAAAAAATAACAATTTACTGCACAGTCACTTATTTTCTTCAATTTTTAGATATAGCAAAAAATATTCCAAAAACTTAAACGTATATGAATAAACTATTATGAACCATTATATATATGCTGCCTTTTTGTGTGTTTTTACAGCTAAATACCAGATTGATTTTTTTGTTTTTTTTAAAGATCCTACCATTTTGATTAATTAAAAAAAAAAAAACTTTGCTGTAACATTTGGATCATTTGTCTTTATAAATTCAAAACTTATGTGTGTTTACTCATGTAAAATGAGCTGGCAAGCTTAGGCAAGTGTACGCCTGACCGAGCTTTGATTTCTGTGAAGATTGTGTCAAACATCTATTGTTCTCCGCTTTTCTCATTGCAGCAAAATATTTTTATTACCCTTGTTCATATATATGTTTTATATTCCAGGTTGTGGCTATAGTGATGGACATGTTTACAGATGTTGACATCTTCGCTGACATTCTTGATGCTGCAATGCGTGGTGTGGCTGTTTACATTCTACTTGACGAATTGAATTCTCACCATTTTGTTGCAATGGTGAACAACTGCCGAGTGAATCTTCATGAAATAGAAGTATGTGTTTGATTGTTTTATTTTGACCAAATTGAGAGCATTGTGGAGGGTTTTTGAAGATACTGCCGAAAACTAGTCATGCAATTCAGTTTGAACCACTTTATCATTTTTAGTAATAATAATGTTTTTCTACATTTATTTCTACATTTAGTTCATGCGGGTGAGGACGGTGTCTGGCAGTAAGTATTTCTGCTGCAATGGAAAATCCTTCAAAGGGCAGATGATGGATCGCTTCATGCTGGTAGACTGCTATGCAGTTTTAAGTGGCAACTACAGGTAATGATGACTACAGTATTTTTAAACGTTTTAACTTTATTGGCAATGTTCCATGTATTTATCTTGTAATTAAAAAAAAATTCAAATGCAATGGTCTGTTTCAGCTTTATGTGGTCATTTGAGAAGATACATCGCTGTCTCGCCCATCTATTTCTTGGACAACTTGTCACCACCTTCGATGAAGAATTTCGTATTCTGTTTGCCCATTCAGAGCCACTGAACATTGAAAATGTTTTGTGCAGTTTGCCACCTCACAGTGATGTTGAAAGCTACTACCCAGAGAAAACTCCAATGTTTATGAGAGAATACCCAGCTATGGGTATGGATTGGGCTGAACGTACACCTGAAAACCAAATGAATATGGGTCACAAAATAATACCATTCAGGAGTGGATCCATTCATTCAACTACAGAAGGAAAAACATCAATTCAGGGCCCATTAAACATCAATGTTAACCAGCAGTTTAGAAGGGACCATCCATTTGTAGGCCAAATGAGGGGGCCCCAAGAAATGGGAGGCTTCATGAGGCATGGCCATGCCAATATACCTGATTACGACTACATGCCTCTCCAAAATATCCCAACTATGAGAGGTCAACACTACATGGAAGGTCAAGCTGCCCAGGGTGGTCATTTTGCTCGAGATGCACTTGCTTTCCAGGGAGCAGGATTCCAACAGAGTCGTGAAATGTATGGCAGGGTTAGAGGACATGGCTACCACAATGAACAGTTTTCAGCGTCTGGCTATCCACGTGAGAAAGAAGAGGCTGAGCCGCCCCCAGTTTATGATCACGTACAAAGATACTTGCAGTCTCACCCTTCAGTCGAGGAAGCACAAGATGTCAAAAACTTTTTGGCTCCTGTGCAGCCTTTTCCCAAGAGGCAAAGCAGTGGTCTGTCGTATGCCTGTCAGAAGTCTCCAACACAGCCTAATCTTTCAGACCAAAAACGCTTCTTCAATGCAAACTGCAAGACACAGGATCTGAATCAAAAGCAGGGTCTGCGAGACTGGAGGATTAGCTCATACCTGAGTACGTATGATGATGCTGGAGAAATGGATTTGCCTGATCTTGAAGGATCTGGTCCATGTGAGAATGAGCCCTATTTTACCAAAGAAGCTCCTTGTGGCCCGATAGGTGGAGAAAATAGATTATTAGGCAAAGAGTTAAGCAATATACCAACATATAGGGATAGTCCGACCTCTTTACCAGTTCAGAATTGTCCTATTGTGCAAAATACTTTTGTTGAAAATCCACCAGACTTATCACAAATGAATAAGACACCAACGACAACTTCAGAGTCATCCTGTAATACTGAGCCTGAGAAAATGGAGGAGTCACAGAATGCAGAACCTAAAGAGACTAAACTGGTTAAGGAAGAGTTTCAGAGAAGAAAGCCAACTCACCTGGTTCAGAGAGGTTCCAGATTAAGACACTCACTGATATTCAGTTCTAATGTGGAGTCACATCATTCTGACGAGTTGAAAAGTGAGGATGTGAAAAACGTGGATGATACACCCAAGCCATCAGCTCGTGTGTCACAATTCTTAGATAAAAGAAGGACTACTACATTTCAACCATTTCAGTGGAGTAAACTTGTCAGATCTGTCACAACTGACGATTCAACTTCAGATTCTGCAAATGCTACTGCTGAGCTGAACAAAAAAGACCCAAGTATTGTTGTAGAGAGTGAGAACTCCCAAACTCTTCCAAAGATGCCACTAAATAACCCACTGCAAGAGAAAGAACTGCCTGAAATATCAACAGCTGTTGAAGGAAGTAGCGAACGAAAAAACGAATCTTTACCTTTTGTGTGCCATAGACCGTTTGTAGACATGAATGATCCTGACTCGCGACTGAGGTTTTTCAAGGAGTTGGCTGCTCAGCGCAAAGCTGAGGCAGCCAAGGTTTCTCAAAACAATCTTGGAGAATCCAACAAAACGTGCAATCCTCCTGAAATTCTTTCCACTAACCTCACGGATAAAAAAGCAGAACTTTTTATTAAAGACCCAGAAACATTACCTAAATGTAAAGACACTGGAAAAGCTTCAGAAAAGCAAGATACGCGAGAAGACACTAAATATGAGGAATCGACTCAGAGTATCCCAAATAGAGCAACCGATGCTGAAAAAATTAGAATTAAGCAAAAACTTGCAGAAGATTCTGTAAATTTGTTTCTAGAGGACAAGTCACAGCTTCTCAATCCATCAGTGAAAACAGCCACAGGATCTACAGCTGAAAAACAACCAACTGCCACTTTTAATTTTAAAGAAAAGTCTCCTTTACCTGCAAGTGTAGCCATGGGCGGCCCACCTGTAAATGCAACACAAACATGTTTGGCGCCATTAAGCATCCCTCCAAATGTCGATAGTCAGAAATCTGTGAAAGACTCTCAGGCCTCTTTTCTGGGCACACCAAAGATTTTTAGTGATTCAACAATTGATACTGAAGCTTTAAATGTCTCAGACCCTAAAAAGCACTCCAATAAATCTCTTACCCCTTCCCAAAACACAGTTCTGACCGGATTGGATTCATCTCAGCAACAACATGATGCTGTGGCAAACCCTTTCAAAAAGACAATAGAGGAAAACCCTACTCAAAGTACTAAACACTCCACTGAAGCAGAGTTTGAAACTTTGAAACTAGAGAAACATACAGGAAAGAGTATTGTTGATGGACATAACAATTCCCTGCAGTTTTCTGACTCATCTAGCTTTCCTCAGCACAAAAGCTCAACAGAGACAGATTCATCTGCAGCAAAGAATGATGTTAGCCATAAAACCTATTCAGCAGGTGCGGAACATTCAGAAACTAAAGAAGCAACCAAGACAGACTCTTCCCATCTACTCGGTCTAACTGACACTGCCTCTTTCCAAAATACCCCTCAAAAAGACACTGAATCTCACCGACATACGCCTCCCAGTGGCGTAAAGTCTTCCGATCCGTTCCCTTCAAAGGAAGCAGTCTCTTCCCAGTCTACCTCTATAACAGAAACAGACTCTTTCCAAAATCCCACTTTAGGAAACACAGACCCTTCAAAAGAAACTGACTCTTCTCAACATTCCTCTATAATAAAAATGGACCCAGACTCCTCCCATTTGCTCTCTTCAAAAGAAGCTGTCTCTTCCCAAAGTCCTTCTTTACTAAATATTGACTCCCATCCGTTATCTTTGAAAAGTGCAGAATCCTCCCATTACCCTTCTCCAATAAAAAGTAATTTATCTCAACTACCCTCTTTGACTGACACCGACTCTTCCCAATATCCTCCAACAGGCAAAGTGTCTTCTCATCAGCCCCATCTAACAGACAAAGACTCTTCTATTCAGCCACATTTATTAGAAACTATCTCTTCTCATCCTTCAGTCGCAGACTCTTCCCACCAGCCCCATTCAACAGGCATAAACGTCTCTCATCCTCGCCATCCATCAGACACAAAATTGTCACAACAGCCTGATTTATCAGAAACAAACTCTTCGCCTTTACCTGAAACAAACTCTTCTCTTCAGTCCCTGTTTTCTGTCATAGATAGTCTGATCCAATCAGTAGAAAATATATCTTCTCATCCACCCAAAACAAACTCTTCCCATCAACCCCAGCCATCAGGCACAGACTCATCTCTAGCAGATGCAGATTCTTCCAGTCAGCCCAACCCAGAAGACACAGGCTCTCCCCATCTAAATCTCTCAAAGAACAAAGATTCTTCTGTTCAGCTCCTTCCAGAGGACATTGGCTCTTCCCAACAGCCTCTTCCCACAGACACAGATTCTTTCCCTCTAGCTATAGCAGTAAAGATGGATACCCCTTTAACTGAAAGCCAAATGACAGAAAAAGACAAAACAGCTAATTTATTAAGTGCCAGTTCTTCTACAAATGCGGCAGAGGCAAACGTTCCTGATGCGGAAAGTGCAATAGCAATTAAGAACACAGAACTAGAGGAAGACAGTTTATGTCTGAAAAATGCTCTAGTAGATTCTCCAGCAAACAATATTGTTTCATCAAATCGTGAGACAAATGTGGAAGAAAATATTTCTGTATGTGAAGGTGATTCTCTTTCTCCTAGTGCTTCTATTCAGACAGTCTCAGTGAGCCCGTCTTTACAGGAATTAGCAGGGTCTCAGGAACAAACTGATGAGGTTATTTCAGACACTAAATCCTTTCCCACAATGCCCACCATCAGTTCTTCAGAAGAAATGAGCCAACAAGAAAGCTGGACTGAAATAAACAAGAACACAGAATGTAATATACCAATTCTGAGGAAAGAAAGTCCAGATCTAACCCCTACCACAGATCCTGTTCTGAAGGACAATATCACATCTCAAAATATAGTTACCACAGACTTAAAACCCTCAGTTGAACATCGTCAGTCTAGTTTGAATAGCCAAGAGACACTGATCCAAGATCCTGCCAACTCTTCTGTAACCTCTACTGGAAACGACACAGAGATTTGTGCCTCATCTGAGCTTTATTCAGTACAAGCACATTCAGTTCAGCCTCATGCATTACCAGGACCCCGTCCATCATCAGATGGGATTCAGGGAACTCCATGTAACACTTCACCAAACCCTGATGATTCCAGTTGTCTGGAGGAGTCAAAAGTTGAATGCCAGAGCTGTGAAGTCAGTAAAGAACCTCAGAAGACTGACCCATCAGATCCTTGTGATGAGAAAGAAAATGTTGAGATTTCCGTGATGAAAGACAAAGCCGATAGTTCCAACACTTCCACACCCGAGGTAGAACACTCCAAGACTGATGTCCAAGACAGTGTTTCAGAAAACCATTCTCCTGCTGCTGAGAACACAAAACCCACCATCTCCACCCTTCAGTCGTCTACCGCAAATGTTCTATCATGCAGTAACCTCAGAGACGACACTAAAGTTCTATTAGAGCAAATTTCAGCAAAAAACCAAAGCAGAAGTTCCCAGACAAAGCAGACATCTGTGACCCCCAGTGAAGATGAAGTTATTTCTACCGACAAGCAGATTTCTGGTTACACAGGAAGAACCTGGTCTGCCAAAGCGTCTCCAGAAGAGCGGCAGATGTTACTGCAAAAGATGGAGAAAATGCGGAAAGAAAGAAAGGTCTACAGTCGCTTTGAGGTGCTTTATTATTTAACTGTACAGAATTTTATGCTGCTGTTTCATGAATATACAAAAAAACTTACAGCTGTTTTATTCTTGTGTTGTTTACACAGACCTCGTGAAGTGGAGGACACTTTTGGACGAGTAGTTCCATGACAATAAGAGGGAAGAACTGTGCCTTGTACTTCTTTTGTCTTCTCTNTTTATGCTGCTGTTTCATGAATATACAAAAAAACTTACAGCTGTTTTATTCTTGTGTTGTTTACACAGACCTCGTGAAGTGGAGGACACTTTTGGACGAGTAGTTCCATGACAATAAGAGGGAAGAACTGTGCCTTGTACTTCTTTTGTCTTCTCTCTTACATCTAAACTGTGAACGTCCTTTTTTTATTGTGGCTATATATTGGTCTGATTTTTAAAACATGGATTTCACTTTATCCTGAATTAAATCCAGTTCTAGGTTTGTTCTGCCTAAGAAGTAGAAGTAATTAAGTACTTGTTAGAGAATTATTGGTTTACTATGTAAATATGACAATGGCACTGCTTTATTATGTCATGCCTTAAGCACATTTTTGACCAAAATATTAACCCAAAAAAACGTTAGTGGGTTTTGAAATTGCAGTCCTCATGACTTTTTGTTGAAAATAAGTTTATNATCCAGTTCTAGGTTTGTTCTGCCTAAGAAGTAGAAGTAATTAAGTACTTGTTAGAGAATTATTGGTTTACTATGTAAATATGACAATGGCACTGCTTTATTATGTCATGCCTTAAGCACATTTTTGACCAAAATATTAACCCAAAAAAACGTTAGTGGGTTTTGAAATTGCAGTCCTCATGACTTTTTGTTGAAAATAAGTTTATACATCATCATCATGGACATTTTTCCTCTGTAATGGACTTTTGTGTGGATTTTAGAGGTTTTTAAATAAGTTCATGGTTGGTTGTTAAAGTGTCATTTTGTCAAGAGATCCATTTGCCTAAAATAACAGGTGAGTTGAAAAATAGGAAAAAGGGGCTTCAGGACTGTTTTGTATGCAAATAAATGTGCAATAATGTGAATTTAAAATTAGCTTTTGATCTATTAAAAACTGTAGTATTTTGAACCATGCGCAGCAGTGAAAGAATGTCGTGTTGCTGCCTGTTTCTAATGTTTGTGCCATGTTCAAATAAAGCCTGTTACACTGTAAAACATTCAAACTTTACTTTCATTTCAAAAAGTAACAATGTTTTTATTCATCATTTTTAATGTTCTTTACAAATATAGCCAGCAAAGTGTGAAATGCCAGCACTGGACAGACTGCATTGGCTTTTTAAGTGTGAAATGTTCACATTGTTGCATATTTTGTTTAGGCATTCTAAAGAAAGTCGGGCATGTGTCACGCCATGTGTAAAATGTGGCAAAACATTAGAAGAAGAAATATCTAAACATTTGTTAGAAACACAAAATAACTGTGGGACACACTTATCAGAACAATGAAAGAATCAGCGTCGTTGCTTCGATCGGAAGCCCTTATCTTACAAGTAATTTTGTATGATGACAGGTACCTGGTCTGTGCATCTCTGTAATTCTATCATTTTCCAATTGTACCGTAACTTTTTTTTTTTTTTTTTTTTTTTTTATTTATTTTATTTTTTCCACATTCTTTCATTTTGGGTTTCAGGCATTGCATAGAAGACAAAAGAAGGCCAAGACAAAGTGTGAAATCTAACGTGTTCCATACTTTTCCATTTCAATACATTGCTTGACCATTTAGCATAATGAGCATATAGAATGCCAGATTTCACACATTTAGAGCAACATAAATATATGCCGTGTGTGTGTGTTTTGTATGCCACTGATTGTAAAATATTTAGATGGCTTTAATTTTGTCATGCTTTATAAAAGGCTAAAGCCTTTTGCCCTTTGCGTAACAAACTACAGAACATGTATTTTTAGAGGCGACGTTATAAAACTGTGTGTAGTAACAAAAAGAAGAAAAAACGAACGTGTGACATCAGCAGAAAAACACAAGGCCCTTTTTGANGTGTGTGTGTGTTTTGTATGCCACTGATTGTAAAATATTTAGATGGCTTTAATTTTGTCATGCTTTATAAAAGGCTAAAGCCTTTTGCCCTTTGCGTAACAAACTACAGAACATGTATTTTTAGAGGCGACGTTATAAAACTGTGTGTAGTAACAAAAAGAAGAAAAAACGAACGTGTGACATCAGCAGAAAAACACAAGGCCCTTTTTGAGGATTAGTGCTTTCATAAGAGCACAATAATTGAGCACGAGAAAGTTCGGACTAATCTCAAGATACGCTTTTCTCCCTGTAAATCAGAATTCCTTCCACATGAGCAGCGCGTATATGCGTATAAGTAGCCGCTACGCTGCCTGCTCTTCAGAAACACGACTTTACCACCGGAGACCATCATGATCAGGAAGTTCTACCACGTTGCTGCTTTCAGCTGGTACGTGTTTGTCATTCAGTCCATCTATGCAAGAGGAGATTCAGATCTGCCGCCTGGGATCTTCGTCTATGGCGGACCGTGGAAATACCTGACGTTTTTAAACCTGGTATGTTACGTCTGAAGACTTGTTATTCTGTATATCTGAGTTGAGATGTTTGTCATTTTAGGTTCTACAGCTGGTGTATTTTGGCCTGACAGCAGCACTCGATCTTCACTCCGTAGGAAAGGACTCGGCCGTGTCTCTGCTCTGCCTCGGCAAAGATCTGCTTTTCTCCGTCTTTGTGTTTCCGGTTGGAATGGTAAGTCTGCCCTCTCTGTTTTAATCTGTCTGGTTTTCTAACTGCTGATCAATAACAAAAAGTCTTCAGTTAATGTATTTCTTAAAATGTATACTGAATGTATCCCTCGTATCCCTCAATCACAAACTACAGCACAAAGCAGAACTTTCATAATACAGTATGCTGTATTATGTAGGGTCACCTAATATTATATAAGGTTACCTAACCCTAACCATCCACAGACATATTGTATACTTTCAAGAATTTCTTCTAGAGATAAAGTTCTGTATATAACTACTAACCTACCTACAATATTTTGCTATTAAAAATGTGTGCGAAACTTTACAGACGAACAGATCGATGCATGGATGGANAGACTTGACTGTGGGAAGAGACTGTTAAGGCAGAAAAAAATTAGTTTATTTATCGTTATGGGACTAAGCTCCCCTTACCTATTTATGCAATTTTTTAAAATAATTTTTTTTCCATTATTATTATGAACTTTAACTTTGTATATCCCTTTTACGTGCTTCTGTGTTGTATTAGTGCTACGACCAGCTGGGAAATTTCATCCAGGTTTAATGCTTTTTTTTTCATCTAGTTTGAAAAACTACTTTGAGAACTATTTGTTATTTTTGAAAATGTAGGTGTTGCTGCTGTTCATCGACTGAAACAAAGCCTTGTTGTGTTGTCTGTGTAGTTTGTCGTGGTGCTGTTCTGGCTGATCTTCGCCTACGACAGACAGTTGGTTTACCCGGCCTCCATGGACACGTTCTTCCCTCCGTGGCTGAATCACGCTATGGTTGGTTCTGCTCAGCGTTCTGTGTTGTTGTGTCGCGTTGACCTGTGTCTTCTCTGGTTCTTCAGCACACTATGGTTCTCCCGGTCCTGATGGGCGAGATCCTCCTGCAGCCGCATGTCTATCCTAAAGCTAGAAATGGTCTAGCAGCGTTGGGAATTGTTGGTCTTGCTTATCTTGGATGGTGAGTGTGCGACTTAGTGAAGTCTTGTTTCAAAATCCATATGTAATGTATGTGTATTTTATGCTAAGGAATAATTACATGTATTTACAGACAGATGGAAAGATGGTTAGAAAGGTGGCTGGATGGGATATATAAAACAGAGATAGATAAGATAGTCAGACAGACAGATAGGTAAGACAGACAGAAAATCAGACAGACAAATAAATAAATAAATAAATAAAACAGACAGATAAGGCAGATGGATAGATAAGAAAAATAGACAAATGGAGAGAACAATATAGATAGAAAAGACAGTCCGACAGGCAGAGACAGACAGACAGATGGATGGATGGATGGAAATGGATAGATAGATAGATAGATAGATAGATAGGACAGACAAATGAATAAGACAGACAGATAAGACTGACAGATATATAGATAAGACAGGTAGACAAAGGTAGAGGTTGACAGATAGATAGAAAAGACAGTCAGGCAGACAGATAAAGAGATAGATAGATCAGACAGGCAGAGAGAGAGACAGACAGACAGACAGATAGATAGATAGATTGATCCTTAGTGTCACGTATCTTCATGACTGATTGTGATGGTCTTCAGGGTGGTTTGGGTGTACGTGACGGTGGGAGTCTGGGTTTATCCTCTGCTGGGACTCTTCAGCCGCTCAGGACTGGCCGTCTTCTTCCTGCACAACATGCTGGTGGTGTCTCTGCTTTACCTGCTGGGACAAACGCTCAACCGGACAGTCTGGGGTCAGCCGTGTGCAAAATTTTCTGGTCATGTTCCTTGTGTGTACGTCAAATTCGAAAATCATCATCATTAACCAAATCTATAACTTTATTTCTGCAGGAGTTTCAACAAGACACCCAACGTTTACGAGCTCATGAAGAGTCATGTTCTCCATATATTGTACAGAAATTAAGGATTTGTAGAACACAATAAGCCGTTAGTTTAATCTTTTGATACTTCTGCACGGCATCACTGCATTTGTCTGCAGGGTGAACATATATTCTACAATACTTTTACTGTATTCTAGTTGTTGTTTTATATGTGTATATATATATATATGTTTTGTATGAAAATAGGTTTTATTTATTCTGTGTGAATACAAACATTAACAGTACAGTGTATGTGCATTTTATGCNTGTGTGTGTTGGAGGAAATATAGCGTGTGGACAGACGAGACGTGTGTGTGTGTGTGTGTGGGGTGTTCAGCGGAAGTAGTTGGGACACTGGTGTGCCACGAGAGCCCAGGCCCGGGCGAAGGCCTCCACCACCTCCTCTCTCAGCGGCGGNTGTACATATTACAACAAAATCCCAACAATGTTTTTTTTTATTGTGTGTGTGTGTGTTGGAGGAAATATAGCGTGTGGACAGACGTGTGTGTGTGTGTGTGTGTGTGTGTGTGTGTGTGGGGTGTTCAGCGGAAGTAGTTGGGACACTGGTGTGCCACGAGAGCCCAGGCCCGGGCGAAGGCCTCCACCACCTCCTCTCTCAGCGGCGGCTGGGCGGCGGCTTCCAGGTTCTCACGCAGCTGCTCCACACTGGACATGCCCACGATCACGGCGTCGCCCAGATCCCCCTGCACACACACACACACAC
>SOMO01000011.1:1042169-1054252 GCA_028128575.1 Paedocypris carbunculus | reverse complement strand
ATTAGAATTACACTAAACTAAACGTACAATTGTGCTGCTGGGACATTAAATAAAGTTTGATCACTGATATTTATTAAATCCAAACAATTTCTGAGAGTATCAAGCCGCATGCAACTCATGACTGCCACCATCTGGCTATTCAGAGTCAGATATAAATCCTCTTAAAAGAGGATTACGCCGAATCACACATTATCCTCCGGGTTTCTTCTGTCCTTGACTGAGGATGAGGATAATGAAAAAGGGAGAAACAGAAATAAGACACAAACTGAGAGTGGTGTTGACATGATCTACCAGTGCCAAACTTGCTGAAGGGATGTTTGGGATTTCCAGTGGCTTTCTCCAGCTGAAACAGCCGCCACGCATCATTCATGAGGTTTTTCTCGTGTTCGGAATCGACTGCGTTCACTTCTCTGTCTTTGCAGCTTTCATCGAAGAGGGGACAGAGAAAGAACTGGGCAAATCTGGGAGAAAAAAAAAAAAAAAAAAAAAAAAAAAAAACAAAAAAGTCGTTACACTTCACTAGTACAGGAAAGAACATGCAAAGATTTGTTTCCCTATTCAAATGTGCGGTGCAAATGCATCGACGTGCGTCAAGTCCGAGATTAGTCTCAGCCTGCTCGGTCAAAAATAAAGTCGACCTACATCGCAGACATCATGCAAAACTCTAAGTGCTCGTCATTGTTACACCACAACCGCCAGGCAAATGAGACGCAGAGTAAACCCACAATTCATTAGATGCATTCAGACAGAAGGAACGACAAGTGCAATGTCCAAGTCCAAGTGCAATGAAGGCCACTTTAACCTTCACAGGCTGTAGTGATGCAAGAACCAAACAGCATTAACATGATAAACTGATAGAAACAATCACTTTATCGAGTCACATTTTTAGCAGGTTTTCCGCTCTGAATGTAATTTGTCTCTTGAGAAAGAAAATGATAATGACCAAGTGGAGTGGAAGAGAAAATTCAATAAACAGTGACTGAGCAAGAAAACAAAGTGAGAGGGAGGAGATAAAAAGGGGACGGGGATGAATAGAAGGAGAGAGACGAATAGAGAGACGAAATGGAGAAAATGGTAACCAGTGTAAGATGAAGCGAGAAACGATAGTGAGTGAGAGGAAAGCAGACAACACAGGAAAAAAGACAGAATAGAAAGAAACTGAAGTGTGAGAGAAAAAAGAAAAGAAAAAAGAGAAAGCAAGACAAATACAAAAAAGGACAAGGATTAACCCTCAAAGAGAAAGATCAACAGAAAGAGAGAATATACAGAAAGTGACAAGAGAAATTGATTAAAGGGGGAAAGAGAATTATAAGTGAGTCAGCCCAGATAAAAAAAAAAAAAACAAACTAAAAATACCACAAAAAAAGACATTGCACAGGGTCAAATAATAAAATGAATCTAATCTAAAAATAAATGAATGACAATAGTGTAATTGCATTTTTTAGTACGGTATACTGAAATAAATCTTCCGGTAAAATGACACAGTGGAACAGAGCAGCTGGGCTTTATGTGATCCTCGTCTCTTCATCCCAGCAACCCGATTACTTCTGGATACTAGCTGAAACTCCACACCCGACACCAGAGTCAGCCCGACACCATCCCCGCTCCGACTCAAAGTTCTGAAACACTGCTTTAAAACCCCTCAAACCAAACCAGCCATCAAGATGAACCTTAAACTAGTCAGGGTTTTCCTGAAGACCCATTTACCTGTCTAACGCCCCCTGCAGATGCTCATGGGACACATCAAAGTAGTAATTGGTGTGTTCTCCACTGGTGAAGGCATTGGAGCTGCCGGCGTGTTCGCTCAGAAACTGGCTGTACTCGTTTTCCTTGGGATATTTCTCCGTGCCCAGGAACAGCATGTGTTCACAAAAGTGGGCCAGACCAGAGATGTTCTCTGGGTCTGACAAAGAACCTGCAAAGACGAATGGGAAATAAATGGGTGATTCGTGAGCAACATAAAAATTAAATTTCTTGGAAAAATTGAGCTGATCTTCAGGCCTTAAACGGGCACATCTACTTGACTCGATGACAACCGGTTCAGGCGCAGATTCACCAGCGGCATGTTTTAATCCTTTATTTACACAAAGGTCAGCTAGAAGGTAAGCTACGGTATTAAAGGAATTAGAACAAGCTGTTGCGCCACAGTTCTAGTCCACAAGACGGGTTTTCTAGTCCCTAGGCTTTGTTGAGACAAATGTGAGAAAACAATATTGTACACAACTACATTAATAATTGGTTTATGGACAGTAAATGTGCATGTGGTGTGAAAGCAAATATTCAAATAATGAAACCTGATCTTTATTATTTTTATTTTATTTTTTTTTTTTACAGCTTTGTCAGTCGAAGGGTGTGAAACATGAGATAAGCAATGACAGAGCTCTGTGTCTGACCCACATCATTCTATCAACATTTCAACATTGATGGAACAAAGCAGACAACATTGCACAACTCCCTACTACTGAGTTCCTTTTCTTAGTAATATTTAATCATTATTATGGCCTTTTTAGTCAAGAACTAGTAATCACACAGTTTGTCAATGAATCACCATTGAATTTCTAAACACACTTCCTAGTGTCATCATCCGGATTTACACTTCTCATCTTCTTAACTGTTAGACTTTTCCTCAAATGTAACTTTTTCTCATAAAATTGTTCTCCACTGACTTTAAATGGGAGTTGCCTTTTAAGCATCCTCCTTTTTTCACCCTTTACCGATTAAATGTCATTCTATTTCCTAAACACTCATCCGATTCATCAAATGTTCATGTTTCATACTTTTCCTTGTGATCAACTTTTTATTTAGCACTTTTTTTGCAGTTCCTCAGGTCTAGTCATGTCTAATTTTATCTTTCATAAACATACTAGAAACCTAACTTCTTTCATGATCTTTCATGAACATTCGCTTGACCGGGTGACCTGCTCTCGCACCCAACTTCTTAAGAAATTGCTAGTTTAATATAGCATGCGAGCGTCAGTACTCCATAACTGTAAACATTATTGGCTTTCTGTTCAACCTAAGGATGGATTTGAAACAAATGGTGGACTCGAGTCGGCTCTGTGTCCTTCAAATATTGGACTGGATTCAGGGTCATGCTAAATATTTTAAGACAGAACGGCCTGCTCACGGAATAAATAGTCACGGTGCAGCTTTCTCTGCAGCATTAAACCAGGGCATGGGGAGCTCCAAGGTCCGGGCTATAAAAATAGATTCATGCACAGAGGCGGAAGAACTTTTCTTCAGATGGAAAACTATTAATGTAGAAAACCTTTCCTCAAATGTACCTATGTGGACATCCAATGCGGCCGATGATTTGTCAGTGGTAGGGTCACTGATCAGAACAGCTTTCAGGCCGTTGGTGAACTCGAGTCCCCGGTACTCCCGCTTGTCCTCTGGAGAGCGAATGATGCTGCTGACCACTCTCTTCACAGACGGCTCACTCATCCTGACAGCTGAGACGCCTCTGAAAAGACAAAATCTTCACGTCAAAGTGAACATTAATCATATTCCACACATGTTTTTGATTATTTTCAAACACACTTGCTGCTGGGTGGGTACATGGGTATTAATACATATTACTATAAAAATATATTAATCGTATGTTATAAAACACATACTAAATGTGAGTGGATGGATGGATCAGACAGACAGACAGAAAATAGTGATGCGTCATTTTTCCAAAACACAAGATAAACTATGACATTTTTTCCAAATATCCATATTTTTATCGGTTTAAATCGAAATATGTCAGTAGGTAATTCAATAAGTAATAGTTATTATCGTTTTTTGTTATATTCGTGTTACCTCAGTACATAAATGTGATTTTTCTTCAACAAAGTTAAGTTTGTGATACCGGCTTCCTGAACCGTCGTCTTTTTTCCATGACACCGACTAATTCACTGAATCCGAACTCCAGAACGTACAAATAGAATTTACGTTGCAGCAAAAATGAGGTCGACAGAGAGCTGGGAGGCTTTAATCGCGTTTATGGATATTGTTTGCCGGCCGTGAAAACTGCGGCGTGTAAGAGCAGCACGCGAGCACGGCACAACCGCAACGGGGACAAAAGCGAGGCGATTAAACGAACAAGCAGCTTGTCGCTTCTTACCTAATGCTTCGAAATACAACTCTGGTCAATATCATATAATCACAAGGCTCCTGGCTGTACAATGTCGCCGGCTACCACATTTCTTCTTACTTCAGCGCTGGAAAACAAAACTCTTCTGAAGACGTCAGGACGCCATGATTTTAGCAGACATGACTAGTCGATCACAGAAGACTTAGCGTCTGCGTTCGCTGACCTTTATAATAATTGTAAATCTGATCACACAAGGATTAAACCGTTCTCATTACCTCGTCGTTACGCATACATTCCAATCGAAATATATTAGTTATTCAACGGTGGTTATTTTTTTAATGCGTACCGGGTGCTTAATCACGCCTTGTCTACGTTTGACGTTACGAAACAGACCACACCCACACCAGGGTTTAAGCTCTAAACGCTTTATGGACCCTGATTCTTCTCTTTTATCTTCTTACTTTCGTACGAACCGTGATATGTATAGTTTTTNGAACGTGTCCACAGTAGACACTGCAATGTTGTTGATGGTGAGCGTGTGGGTGGCTCTTCCGAAAGTCCACTGTCATCTCCACAGTCGTGAGCGTGTTGAGCTCCAGCTGGTTCTGACTGCACCATTGGACCAGCTGCTCCACTTCCTGCCTGTATGCGGACTCATCACCGTCCTGGATCAGTCCAATGACAGTCATAAGCATAAGCATCGGGGCTAATTTGAAAGAACACAGAAGGTACAAACTTCACCATTTAGAATTAACTTACAGGCGTATGCTCCTCGTAGCCTTTGTAGAAAACGTATTTGCTTGTAACTCGCAAACCAAGATTAGTTATAAACAAAAACAGAATACTCCGCTAGCTCCTTTAGCATACGTTAGCATCGGCATCGCGGCTAATTTGAAAGAACGGACAAGGTACAAACTNCTAATTTGAAAGAACACAGAAGGTACAAACTTCACCATTTAGAATTAACTTACAGGCGTATGCTCCTCGTAGCCTTTGTAGAAAACGTATTTGCTTGTAACTCGCAAACCAAGATTAGTTATAAACAAAAACAGAATACTCCGCTAGCTCCTTTAGCATACGTTAGCATCGGCATCGCGGCTAATTTGAAAGAACGGACAAGGTACAAACTTTACCATTTAAAGGTTCGTGGCAGGCGTATGTTCCTCGTAGCCTCAAGGAGATATATTTGCTTGTAACTCGCAAACNTGCCATGCATTTTAATTCAAAGGCACAAGCTGAATACAGATAAAATGAAATAGAAATGATTAATAAACATAAGATCATAAATTTAATCTCACAGAAACGCTACATAAACCAAACAAATTTGCTTTTACTTTGATTACCCCCGACTTGAATTGTGGTGAATGGCCTGGCAATGGCCAGTGTAGATGACTGATCAATTCAGTTATCGGAGAAGGTTTTTATAAAATCTCCAACGTTTTTCATTCTAGCTGTTAATTCAAGTTTCTGCTAGGNATTAATAAACATAAGATCATAAATTTAATCTCACAGAAACGCTACATAAACCAAACAAATTTGCTTTTACTTTGATTACCCCCGACTTGAATTGTGGTGAATGGCCTGGCAATGGCCAGTGTAGATGACTGATCAATTCAGTTATCGGAGAAGGTTTTTATAAAATCTCCAACGTTTTTCATTCTAGCTGTTAATTCAAGTTTCTGCTAGGAGTGTGTCCTTAAGTGAACATTCAGATCTCTTATTTGTGAAAAACTAATACCAGTTCAAATCTCTGTCTTCTCTCCAGTGTGAATCCACACATGCTTCTTCAGATTGAGAACAGGAGAACGGTTTCTCACCAGTGTGAATCCTCTGGTGTTTCTCCAGTTTTGATCTCTCTGAGAAACACTTCACACACTGAGAACAGGAGAATGGTTTTTCCCCAGTGTGAATCATCAAATGTCTCTCCAGATTTGATCTCCTTAAGAAACACTTCCCACACTGAGAACAGGAGAACGGTTTCTCCCCGGTGTGAATCTTCATGTGACTCTCCAGACTTGATCTAAGTGAGAACCACATCTCACACTGAGAACAGAAGAATGGTTTCTCACCGGTGTGAATACTCATGTGAGACTCCAGACTTTCTCTCATTGAGAAACCCTTCCCACACTGAGAACAGGAGAACAATTTCTCCCCGGTGTGAATCATAAGATGCTTTTTCAGATTGATTTTCTGTGAGAAACGCTTCTCACACTGAAAACAGTAGAATGGTTTTTCCCCGGTGTGAATCCTCATGTGTCTGTGCAAAACTGATTTCTGGGAGAAACACTTCTCACACTGAGAACAGGAGAACGGTTTCTCCCCGGTGTGAATCTTCATGTGACTCTCCAGACTTGATCTAAGTGAGAACCACATCTCACACTGAGAACAGAAGAATGGTTTCTCACCGGTGTGAATACTCATGTGACTCTCCAGACTTTCTCTCATTGAGAAACCCTTCCCACACTGAGAACAGGAGAACAATTTCTCCCCGGTGTGAATCATAAGATGCTTTTTCAGATTGATTTTCTGTGAGAAACGCTTCTCACACTGAAAACAGTAGAATGGTTTTTCCCCGGTGTGAATCCTCATGTGTCTGTGCAAAACTGATTTCTGGGAGAAACACTTCTCACACTGAGAACAGGAGAACGGTTTCTCACCAGTGTGAATCCTCTGGTGTCTCTTCATACTTGATCTTTCTGAGAAACACGTCCCACACTGAGAACAGGAGAACGGTTTTTCCCCGGTGTGAATCTTCATGTGACTCTCCAGACCGCTTCGCTGTGAGAAATACTGCCCACAGTGAGAACAGGGGAACTGTTTCTCTCCGGTGTGAATCACCATGTGTACCTTCAGGTGTGTGCTCCGTGAGAAACTTTTTCCACATTGAGAACAGGAGAACGGCTTCTCACCAGTGTGAATCTTCATGTGAGTCTTCAGATTTTTTATCTTTGAGAAACACTTCCCACACTGAGAACAGAAGAACGGTTTCACAGTCTCATCTTCAGGAGACAACATCTTGTGACAAAGATGGCAGTGTTTTTGTCCAGTGTAGTTTTGATAGATTCTGCCTTATGCTGAAAATTTGAAAACAGTGGTGGCAGCTACATTTTTTATCTTTCCTGTGTGAGTTTCCGAAAGAGTTTGGTTGAACTGAAAAACCTCCACCCTGAATGAAAGCAGATGATTGTTCATGTACGNTCAGGAGACAACATCTTGTGACAAAGATGGCAGTGTTTTTGTCCAGTGTAGTTTTGATAGATTCTGCCTTATGCTGAAAATTTGAAAACAGTGGTGGCAGCTACATTTTTTATCTTTCCTGTGTGAGTTTCCGAAAGAGTTTGGATGAACTGAAAAACCTCCACCCTGAATGAAAGCAGATGATTGTTCATGTACGTTGTGGATAAGCTCCTGGTGTTTATGCTCTACTCCACGTCCTTCTTCACTTCCCTGATTCNCATTTACTTGCTGATGGCTTCGTCACAAGAACATTTAAAAACTTCTCTTGACCCTGTTACTCTGAAAAAAAAATAAACTCAGCAATCACAACTCTCTTCTCTCATTAAATGTAAATGAGCAACACTTAAGACCAATAAAGTTAATCTGATCATCAANTCCAGTATTGTGATGTGACAATAGCAATAAAGAGTCAAGTATAACAGATATACTCGGTGCATTAGTTTTATCTCCACAAAAGCCAAGAGACCACGAGATGCTTGAGTTTTTCCATTTACTTGCTGATGGCTTCGTCACAAGAACATTTAAAAACTTCTCTTGACCCTGTTACTCTGAAAAAAAATAAACTCAGCAATCACAACTCTCTTCTCTCATTAAATGTAAATGAGCAACACTTAAGACCAATAAAGTTAATCTGATCATCAAACAGTTTCTCAGAGGGCCACGAGTTATTGATCTCTCAACACACTGCATTTATAATAAATATTCTCAGGCGGTTCCTTTATCCCATGTTTTTTTTTTTTTTGATTAAAAATGTGAATAATTTAATGTATGTGAAAGGTTTTAACATGAGTATTAAATGTGAAGTGTTCTCCANGTGACGCCTGCCAGAGGGGAGGAGTTTGAACAGTCTGTGGGCGGGGTGTGTGGGGTCAGCGGTGATGCTGACGGCTCTTTTCTTGAGTCTGGCCCGGTATAGATGCTCAATTGATGGAAGTTCAGTCCCAATGATCCTCTCTGCTGAACGAACCATCCGCTGCAGTCTGTGTCTGTCCTGTTTGGTGGCTGAGCCAAACCACACGATGATGGAGGTGCAGAGGACAGACTGTTTGATGGCTGTGTAAAAGATGATCAGCAGCTCTTGGGGGAAGGTTGAACTTCCTGAGCTGTCTGAGGAGGTAAAACCTCTGGTGAAACTTCTTGTGGACAGTGTCACTTCAGGTCAGGTGATATTGTTGACCCCAGGAACCTGAACGTGTCCACAGTAGACACTGCAATGTTGTTGATGGTGAGCGTGTGGGTGGCTCTTCCGAAAGTCCACTGTCATCTCCACAGTCGTGAGCGTGTTGAGCTCCAGCTGGTTCTGACTGCACCATTGGACCAGCTGCTCCACTTCCTGTCTGTATGTGGACTCATCACCGTCCTGGATCAGTCCAATGACAGTCATAAGCATAAGCATCGGGGCTAATTTGAAAGAACACAGAAGGTACAAACTTCACCATTTAGAATTAACTTACAGGCGTATGCTCCTCGTAGCCTTTGTAGAAAACGTATTTGCTTGTAACTCGCAAACCAAGATTAGTTATAAACAAAAACAGAATACTCCGCTAGCTCCTTTAGCATACGTTAGCATCGGCATCGCGGCTAATTTGAAAGAACGGACAAGGTACAAACTTTACCATTTAAAGGTTCGTGGCAGGCGTATGTTCCTCGTAGCCTCAAGGAGATATATTTGCTTGTAACTCGCAAACTTAGTAGATAAATTGAAGAAAAAGTAACTCGCAAATTCAGTAGATAAACAGTGCGGTTTTTCTTATTCTTTTATTGTTTTACGGCAGTGTGCGTCCATTTCTGTCGCATTACTGCCCTCTTGTGTTCATTGTATGTTTACATCAGCGCTTTCCTTTTTTTTATTTCTGTACTATATTCGTGTCATTAGTCCTGTATTTGCTAGATATTTAAAAATGATTACCTGTCCTCGTTTGCTCTCTATTCTTTTCATTATGTCTTTAATTATATTTCCAAATCCCAACCTTTCTTAGTTCTTCCATCATTTCCATTCTCTGTCTCTACAGTTTAATATGGCGTGCTCTATTGTTTCTGCTGTTTTACACATCTCACACAAGGTTACTATGTCCTATTCTAGTAATTACGATTACTTCTCTTCTCCTCCTTCCCCATTTCTTCTCCTCCTCCACTATACTTTGTATGAAGACTTTTCCCTTCTGCTTTTGACAACTTTATCTCCACGTCAATTCTTTACTTCTTTGTGACTTGTTTTCATTCATCTGCTCTCTCATTTCCTTTAATTCCTACATGAGCTGGTGTCCAAATCAGTTGAATCTCCTTTCCTTTCCTCTTCATGTCCGTATATTTTGATTGTATTTCATTTACTATATCCTGCCTCGTTCTAGAATTGCCTGTTTCCAGGCTGATCAGTGCTGCCGTAGAGTCACTCCCAATCAATACTGTCCTTGTTCTTTCCTCCCTTTCCACCCATTCTAATGCCATCTTTATTGCTTATAATTCTACTGTATATATTGTGACGATGTGTTGGATCGTGTGCTCCGCTGGGGTTCCTTCCCACACACAGTTAGTGCGTGTGAATGTTTTTAGGCCGAAGCAATAACGAACGTATTGTGCAAATGGCTGCCACAAATAGTAAAAATGTTTTTTTTTGCTGTGACTTTCGTGAAAACCTGAGTTTTTCCAATTAGGTTTAAATTGTACTGGTCTGTTCTGAATTAATAAATAATTAAAGGAGGTGTTTTCTTCTCACAGGAGGTCAGTCGGCAGATGAACGGCATGTTTAAGGAGCTTTTGTCCTGTCATCCTCCTCTAGACGCCTCCAGTGCTCCTCCATCCTCTTCATCTGTGTCTTCCTCTTCAGCGCAGCCGGGATCTCTTTAACGCACCAGACTGATGGTGTACTTGAGTAAATGGACACTTTCCTTACTTTGTTACTTTACTTTACAGAGTATCAAAGAATATAAGCAACTTTTACTCTCTACTTGACTACATTTTTGATTGAGTTTAAGCCCTGAGGACTCAGATGCATCCCACGGCAAGCTCCTCACCATTCAATTGCCACCACCAACCGAGAACGTTTCTGCCAGGAATGTTCATCCTCAGTCCAGCTCTCTTGACGGCACAGGTAGACTTTAGCGCGTCAGTCCTGAGGAATGGTTTCAGTAAGTCAATGAGTATAGAAGGACATCTCAACTCTCGTCTGATGGACAATTCTGACAATGGACCCAGAGTACAGTGCTCAGCCTGCATGTCGCTACGTGGGCCCTGTTTAGTGACCATTTCAGAAAAGTTTTTCTTCCTTCTGATAGCCAGGAGCCAGTGATGAGTGGAATTTTAGAGCTCTGATAAGCCCATCCCCACTTTCTTTCCCCCTTATGCTCAGAGAGTTTAAGAAAGTAAGAACGTCTCCACCTGAGCTGGAAAAGATGAATTTAATATCCAAGCACTCGCTGATGGAAAAGTACAGAATGGCCTTGTTCAGGACTTCTATATCCTCAGGCACAGATCGTCTTAATGCACATGAACTTCACACAGTCTTAGACATCCCAGTCCTGTTTCACTTGCGTCACACAGAGCTTTCAGATAGAAAAAAGTTTTACTTTTGCTTTTTCTTCGGCGTTTCCAGAGTCCATACACCTCTGTGAGGGCTTTAACCCTTCCATACTCGTAACTGCTGCTCGTTTTCTCGGCGTCTCAGGCTGCTACAGCACCGCTAGCCGTTCGCGGCGGTACCTTCTTTCCGTTCGATTATGCACCAAACGCGAGGAATTGGCTCGAGACCCTGCTGGCACCATGGTTCTGCTTGTTCTGTCTCATGACTACAAACATGACGGTTGAGCAATCCCCTGCTCACAGGAAAGTACAGTGGTACCCCGACTTAAGAATGTCCTTACTAACGAAAATCCCGAATAACGAAAGGCATCGTCGCGAAAAAATGTTGTCCCGAGTTGCAAAAAAAAATTTGATATACGAAACAAGTGCGTCTTGGTCTTACCGCAAGCAGGCATGAATGAGAGTCCATAAGTGTAAAAAACTGTTGTTTAATCCTCATCCACATCAAATAATCAAAAAGCAACAACAAAACCACTGGTTAGTTTCAATTGTATTGCTTCCAAAATAGAAAATGAGCTGGTATTCTCTAAAAAAGGGTAAAATGGAGTCTGGCGTTGGTATAAATAGAGCCACGCAGGAGCTACTAGAGCACCTAGGAGCGGACAGCACACTTTCACACACTTACTCGGCGGGAGTTTGAAGCACTTTCATACTCACTAACACAAAGCTAATTTTCCCCACATAAAACTTGCAAATAAGCTAATAGAAATTTGACGCAAGTGCGCTAATCCTCCAGCAAGCCTGACCCCAGGCTGCCTGTTACGTCAGAGACCGCTCATGACCATCACCTGCCGAGGATAATCAGCACGCCGAGCTACACTGCAGTCAGACGGAGGTGGCGTCGGAGAAACAACCCTCCACTCTTTGCTCAACGGAAAATTCAACTTTAAGCTGCTTCCAGACAGAACCGTCGACCAGCGAAAGGTCATTTTCACTGCGATTCGGAGTTCGCTTACTGCCGGAGCTCTACCAGTCTGAAATACCACCTGAAGACCAAGCAACGGTCGGCACCAGCGGACGAGGAGAGGCAAAGCACTAGTGCGGAGAGCGGTCAGCGCCGGCGTCAGAGAACTACCTCGGCGTGACTGCCCACCTGATCGACTCCGGCTGGGAACTTCACTCCTTCACATTAAGTGGGTAAGGTTTAGTGTTTTTTAAATGTATTTATTTTTTTCAAATTGACATTATC
>SOMO01000011.1:1031338-1041901 GCA_028128575.1 Paedocypris carbunculus | reverse complement strand
AAAGGTTCTTCTGCATTCCAGTGCGTTCGTTCCTGCGCTGAAAACGTCAATCTGCTGAAGACGTGAAGATGTCAGTGACAAAGCCGCCGCTGATTAGAGCCGCGTGAAGGACGTCAGGAGACGCCGACTTCGCTTACATCACGGCGCGCTGACACTCGCTTGCAGACGTTTACATCTGCTTTTGACTCAGTGTCACTCAGACGCAGCTCAGTCCCGCGAGTAAAGGCTGATGCATTATTCACCCGTCATTACCAGCTTCGTCTTTATTCCATCTGCCGTCATTAAACGACACACAAATGAGACACATTTGAAACGGACACGATATCTGGATGTTACTGTTTGAGAAAGTGAATGAGAAAGTGAGACGAGGAGAACGAGAACTTGTGTCGTCCGGAGGAAACAGAAGCTTCAGATGACAGAATCAGATCCAAAGATGGAGAAACAATGTCACAACAAGACCCCGCCCACTCTGACCTCTGACCCCAGAGCCGTGTAACAATGTCAAGAAATACAGTTGCGAAGAACTTTTTGCAGTTCATCTGTAACAAGTAGAACTTTTTGCAGCTCATCTGTAACAACATCGTGTAACAAGTAGCCAAGAAANGGTGTGATGAGATGGTCACCAGTGGGTAAGAAGCTCCAGAAGAGAGAATGAAGATGGAAAAACAACAATGGTCACAACAACCAGAACAGACAGAGACACCGCCCACTCTGACCAGCTGACCCCAGAGACAGAGCTGTTGATTCGGCCCAACCAGTACCAACAGAAAGCAAGCCAGCAGTGTAACAACAGCAAGAAATATATTTGCAAAGAACATTTTGCAGTTCATCTGTAAAATGTAGCCAAGAATAAAATGTGTTGGAGAAAAAAACTAATTTCTAGCTCTGGGTCAAAAATGATCATAAACGTTATAAATATATATTGTTAATAATAATAATAATGATAAAACAAAAGCTTTTAAAAAATAATTTTGTGGATAAAGAAACCTAACAAGATAACCAAAAGGTGTGGCAACAATCTTGGGTGATAAAAAATAGTTTAGTGTATATTATAGCTGATATAAAATGCGGGTCAAAACCGACCCGCTAACACAAGAGATGTGTATGCAAAAAGCTAACACAGTACGAAGGTATGTCGTCGGTGTCGTGTTCACGTCTTTGTAGTTCTGTTAGTTTTCGCTAGATGGGGACATATTACTACATTTGTTAAACTGATATTCCAACGCGCCTTACCAATAAGAACAAAATTTTACGCTTTAAAGAAAGTGTTTATAATGACTTACATTGTGTCTTATATTTAAATGTGCTGTCGCATAGGAACAATTCTTAGCCATGTATTTTTATGTGTTGCTAAAATGTGTAACGGTTTGGTCCACATTTAGTCCACTGATTTGTAGTGGTATTGAATGTTCTGGCCTGGTCGATGTTTGACTTGGTGTCGCTCCTCCTTCCTAATCGCAAAACCTCGTTTCTAAGCGCACGACGAGTCTTTAACCTCTGCAGATTACACTTATTTGCCCATTAGGATTGTTGATGATGGAGACCGTTACTTCGCACAAACATGAATCCAACACCGGTAAACGGAAAGCAGTCGCGGTGGTGGGAGGAGGTTTGGTGAGGATCGTTTTATCACTTCACTAATCTGCTAACTAGTAATAGTAGATAACTAGAAGGAGCTATAATAAAGAACAATTATGTTTAACATTGGAACAGAAAGAGTATGCTAATGATTCACTATGTGATTATGAAACTCTGTTAATATTCATCATAAACTACATGGAGGTCATTTGGTAACATGCAATATAAAGTACATATAAAAACGTAGACAACGCCTCTGGACAACATCATTGTTTTAATGAATATACTGTACAAATACATTTGTATTCTTTACACTTAAGTCTAATAGTATAAGATTTGATTAGATAGACTGATGAATGGACAAAGAGATGGATGGATAGATGTCTTAGGTTGATTAGTTTTTTTTAAATAACAAGAATATACATTTTTTATAATAAAATAATAAATAAACACATTCTACAACTATTGTATTCAAATATTCACTAGGAATAAAAACAAAAACAAAATAAAAAATGCATTTGATCCCTCTGTTTTTAGGTTGGATCGCTGAACGCCTGCTTCTTGGCCAAACGAGGATTTGATGTGGCTGTCTTTGAATCTCGAGAAGGTGAAGAAGACGCGCATTAAGCTCTTAAATCTTTAATGCAGACCGAGTTTGTCAAATCTCTGAAATAGTTTGCATTTCACATTTTCATAGTAACCTGCTTTGACTGTCACTATTGTGCTTCACCTTTTTGTGTACTGAAATCTTGTCAGACATTCGTCAGGCAAAAGTGGTGAAAGGGCGGAGCATCAACTTGGCTCTTTCCCACAGAGGACGTCAGGCTTTAAAGCATGTGGGAATGGAGGAGAAGGTTGGTATGCCTGATCCATGCTTGTTTTCAGAGCTGAATTTAAATGTTTCTCCACAGTAGAGTAATTGGAATAGTGTTGATTTTTAAATAGTGAATTAAAGTCTTATGCTAGGGGGAAGTGAGGAACAGATGATGAGGAAGAACCATTTCCATGTAAAACTAGGTCAGATAATTCTACCAAAGGTTTCTTACACACTTATAATAAGAGGTTCAGTAAAGTAGATACGTATCATGAACAGGTGGACATATACAGATGGATAAAAAAAACATATGTATTGACTGAGAGATGGACAGGCTAGATACATGGATGGATAGATGGACAGACATATGGACAGAAAGACAGACAGACATAAATGGATGAATAATTGAATTGACAGACTTACAGAAAGACAGATGGACATAAAGATGGGTAGATGCATGGACCAAAAGAGAGATGGACATCTAGATGGATGGGTGGACAGACATATGGACATACAGATGAATAGATGGACAGAAATCCAGACAAACGTATTAATGGATAAATAGTTGCATTGACAGGTGGACAGGTAAATGATGGATGAATGAAAGGTTAAACAAATGAATGGACCGAAAGACAGTGGGAACGTATAAATGGAAGGGTGGACATATATTTTAGTTGTAAACATGTGGTATGGCTCTCAAGCAGTACATTTTTTTAAATATGTGGCCATTATGGCTCTACCAAAAAGCTTCTGGATCCATGGAAAAGAAAGACATTTCACAGAAGTGATGAACTTTTGTGCTCTGGGGGCTTTTTGGCTCGAGCATCACCATGACTTGAATATTTTACTCTCATGACTTGAGAATCATGAGTTTAGATGAAGAACTTTTCTGTCGTGTCTGGGGAAGATGGAAATGAGTTTGGAGACTTAGAGGAGTAAGGTTCATGGCTTAGCTAAGTAGGGCATCTTCTGGATCAGCATCTGTTACTGTCATTTTTCGTCTGGATTTCCAGCGCCCCCTTGTCAGCAGATTTGCTTCTCCATAGAATGTGTGTGTTTGCTGATTAAAATGTCTTCTCACTCCTCAGATTGTTTCCAAAGGTATTCCGATGCACGCCCGCATGATACACAGTCTGAGTGGGAAACGCTCGCCGATACCCTACGGCAGGAAGGGGCAGGTAATGAGCAAATTCTGCAGAACCGCTTCGTCACTCCAGAGTTCTGCCGAGTTGTGGATTCGTTGTTCCTTGTGGCTTTTACATAGATGAGACCCTGAAAAACCAGCAAAAATGCTAAACATTATCTGGTGAAAATGAAAAGACAAGGCAAAGGTTTTTAATGTTGATTCTGACATTATCCTGATGAAGCCACAAGTGATAAAGAAATATAGTCTGAAGGAAAACCCAGACATTATTCCTGTTCCTTTTCTGTTATTTTGTGACGTTAAAGTCACAGTGTCTTTTTAAGTGCAGATTCATCTTGACGGAAACCTTAATATTTAATACATCTTGACAGAATACATAAACGGAAACATTAAATTGACAACACATAAATGGATTTCAAAATTCCAAAAACTTAGCATCTGAAAATAAGTATTACATTCATGAAGTTTATTAATATAAGTTTAAATTGATTATAGTCCATATGTGTGGGTTTGTTTGTGAGTATCTATGTGTGTTTGTGTGTTTCTATGGCTTATTTACTGTGTGTGTGTGTGTGTATGAGTGGATATTTGTGTGTCTGTGTGTACACGTATTAACATGTGTGACAGAATGTGTGTCTGTTTGTGTGCACGACTTTGCGTAATTCTATTTGTGCACGTATGTCAGTGTGTGTGTGCGTCTGTTTGTGTGAGCCTCTATGCAAGCGCCTACTGTGTGTGTGTGTGTGTTCTGCTCCGTATTGCAGGATTCACGTCCACTGACCCCAGCAGAATCAACACAACGTCTCTTTTAAACACACTATTGTTAATCATTACATCAATAATCCGCACAATCTACGTGTGCAGTAGGGACTTTGACAGTCTTAACAACTCCAACTCATAAAGTCACTCATAATTTTCAACCTTGTTTTTTAAAGGTGGAAATAGTTTTACATTTTAATACTTAACAATCATTACAAAAAATGAACTTGAACCGTGAAAGCATTAGCTATGGTTTACTTTGTCATCATATTATATAATTATCAGGGCATTTTCATCTGATACATTGTATATTACGGTACATTACATCCATTGGCTCTTGCTTATTGGTAATTGTTAATATTTTTGATATTTGCAAAACCTATTGCCAAAAATGATGTGACATTTCACAGGAGTGGAAATGTTTATAGAGATACAAGGCTTTAAAACCGTGTTTGACTTTTGAATATGTGTGTGTGTGTGCATGTGTTTGTGTGTGTGTGTGTTTTACGTCTGCACACATTAGAGTGACAAGACATCAACAGATGGACAAACACAGAGCTGCTTTTTTGTCATTGTAGCTTCTGATGTAGTGCTATAAAACCCTTTTGCAAAATGTGCACGCACACACACACACAGTTTTCACATGTGACTGAAGGGTAGTGATGTCTGTCGCCGCTTTAAAACATTAATGATATGAAAAATCCATCTGTTTATAAAAGCAACAATCTGAAATCTGCCCTAAATCTTTCACATCAGAATCAGAATAGCTGGGATAATCCTGAGCAGAAACGTCATTGTTCTTTGTCATTCTGGCTTGTGTGTTTTTTTTGCAGTACATTCTCTCGGTGGACAGAGCCAACCTTAACAAAGAGCTGCNCGGACCGCGGTCCGCCATTATTCTGCTTGCGTCATCACCTTTCGGCCGGATCGTTTCGGTGAAAAAAGGTGTTTCGGCCGGAAACCGAAAATGCACTTTTTGGCCGAATATTTTCGGTGGCCGAATTCTCGGTGCATGCCTAATTTTAATGATGTTATTTAAATTTACATTTTAATGATACTTTCTTAAACAGTGTTTCCAATTTTTTTCAAAGCATCTCAAACAGGACACTTTGACAAAGTTTGTCTCTATCTCTCATTCACCTTGTAATTTCGGTTTAAAAAGGGAATGACACTGACACTAACACTATTTCTATCGTTGCCCAAACAAAAGCTTCGGTAAAACGTTAATGCATTAACACTGCTATTCACCAGTTTCTAATTCAGTTTATGTTTTTTAGAGACATGTAGTGTTTCTGCCGAAATACAAACAGCTCTTCCTCAATAATTGCGTTGTAATCGAGAAATCACTGATCTGTGTGAACAACATTCAAATTCACATCTCTGGTGATTGATACCTTCATGGCGAAGGACTTGCCGCAGCCCGGGTGGCTGCAGATGAAGGAGCGCTGCTCTTGATGAAAGGACAGGATGTGGCTCTGGAGGTTAAAGACGGTGGTGTATGAGCGGCTGCATCCCTCCCGGGGACAGTGGAACACCAGGCGCTGGTCCGAGTGCACACGCTGATGCTGCTGCAAGAACCAGCGGTCCCGGAAACTTTTCTCACACTGATCGCACTGCACCCTGACTGGAAACAAACACACGCACACACGTCTGACTGACATGCTCTTGGATGAGATGCTGTGTGTCATTGACCTCACCGATGTGACTTTTTTTGTGCTTCGTCATCTCAGTCCAAGTCTTTCCCACAAATGAGCATCCTTCGGTCTCGCAGGCATATCCTGAAAACACAGAATGCTGGGAATTATCCTAACAAGACTGGAGCAAAACTATTTGTTAGAACTCTTTTCTATTGCCCCATCTAAACCAATAATTCAATAATAAATAAAAAATTCAAATCCAACAAAACATTTAATTGTTGCCAAGTTTCTCTGATCCACTTCAGTTGTGCTGAGCTGTGCAGTGATGAAGCAAGTTTCAAAAAACATATGTTGCGTTTCAAAACTGATGCAATTTTTTTTGAAAGAACAATAAAAGAAAATCCAAGAAAAAAAAAAAAAAAACCAAGAAACCCTCTTTTGGAACAAGAGATGTAATTTTCAGTGAGACCTGGCACTTTTAAGACAAAAAGTGTAAAAGTTTATTACTGGATTTTAGTGCGTTATTTACAATAGCCAAGCAGACTCAGATTACATGAACTAGCTTAAACAGTGTCAAACACAAAAACATGGCTAGATCTGCATCAAGAATCACTCAAATATTCATCAGGTTTACCGTTGTGGACTTTCTCATGGCGCTTTTGCTTGCTGTGTTGTGAGAAACGTTTCCCGCAGCCTTCGTAGGAACACCTGACAAATCAAGAAACGTGATTCAGAGATACTCATTGATCGAACAAGCAATAAACCAGAAAGAAAATGAGTGTAGACTTACAAGAAAGGCAGAAGGTTTGTGTGTGTGGCCTCGTGGCTTTTCAGCTGGTTATTCTTCTTGAACGCTTTTCCACACCCTTCAAACGTACACTAAGAAACANAAGGTCAATGAAAGAATCAATTCATATTCTATACTTTACTTTACAGACGGCTTTACTTGTCATTTGGCAGACGCTTTTATCCAAAGCAAGTGAAGCAATTTGTCTACAATAGGCTATATAAGGAACCTTACTACACAGAACAGCATGACATTATTTTTTTAAATCCGCGTTAACGCTCAAACGTAAACATGTCTCACTTCCGGTATCGGCGGACTTTTGACGAGTACAGAGTACTTTAGAAAATGTGGTATCGAGCTTGTTACCGATACCGGTATCTATGCATCCCTAATAATATATTATCATTTCCAGTTCTTGTGTCAGTGTGATTTAAACGAGAACAAAAAAATGTATTAAATAAATAGTTGCAGCTCACTGTATAAGTGCATTATTTGAGCTAATTTTAGAACAGGTGTACAGGCAACTCACACGGTCCTCCTTATGGGAAACCTGATGCCTTCGGACAAAATGGGCGAGCCTGGTGTACATAGTCTCTGTCTACAGGAAAATACAGTAAGGTCCATATATATTGGGACATCGACCCAATTCTAACATTTTTGGTTCTATACACCACCACAATGGACGTAAAATGAAACGAACAAGATNACATCGAAAGCTCTCACACATTTTCACCTTTGCTAATTTTCAGTTAGCAAATCCCACCATCTTGGCAAAAAGTTTGAAGGTAATGCGTTTTCATTTGAAATAAATACACGTAGGTAGTTACAAGTTAGTAAATCATTTATGACAGTGTGTATTGTAATGTACTTTTGAGGTGGATAAATATGGTGAGATTAAACATTTGGCTCCAGTTCAAATTAATTCGAAAGATCAGTATATGTTTGTGTATGTAGAAAATGTTTCAGAACTTTGAGTTCATCTCATATCAATTGGGAGCAAAAGCAAAATGTTACGTCTATATTTTTAATCAGTGTGTGTGTAAAGCCAAAATCTGTAAACCTAATGAGTCAAACCTTTTGAACCATATCGAGCTTTTCCGTTCTCTAATAAAGCACCACTCGTTTAGCCACATCAGCTTTATGAAGCAGGAAGAAGCGAGTCAGCATGAGAGATATTAACGCCAACGTTATTATGACACATAAATTTTGTCTAAATAAACCTTTAATTCAACGGACTGTGTTTTTTTAAAGGATGAATTGTGCTTAATTAAATTAAGAAAAAAGCACGTTTACAGCAAACTAAAAGTTCAGTTCATATTTTTAGATGAATGAAATTGAAATGCAGGACATGCTCAGTCTTTCAGTGTTCCTGCCTCATTGTTCTTTGACATCTTCATCTATTTTGTTTCTGATTGGTTTTCTGGAATGCCGCCTGTTTAGTCCATCAAAAAATACAATTATATATTTTTGTTCGCACGCCATTGCNTTCTATTTTATACTTCTCTATTCTATTCTGTACTACTCTATTCTATACTATTCTATTCTATTCTATTCTATACTTCTCTATTCTATTCTACTGTACTTTATTCTATTCTATACTACTCTATTCTATTATTTTCTATTCTATTCTGTTCTATTCTATTTTATACTTCTCTATTCTATTCTATTCTATACTACTTTATTCTATTCTACTCTATTCTATTCTATACTACTCTATTCTATTCTACTCTATTCTATTCTATACTACTCTATTCTATTCTATCCTACTCTAATCTATTCTATTCTATTCTATTCTACTCTATTCTATTCTATTCTATTCTATACTACTCTATTCTATTCTATCCTACTCTATTCTATTCTAATCTATTCTATTCTATTATTGAGGCAATGTGGATCAAACTGGGAGTATTTCCTCTACCGCGTCCGCTCTAACTTCACACTGGTGTTTGTGTGATTTGCGCCAGACCCTCGTGGGTTGCTGTCGGTGTTTTCCCAAACCCTTTGAAAAAAAGGAAAGAACGTCCTGCGTTTGCTTTGGCTGACACGCAGAGAACAGAAGCGCTTGAGTCTTGACCCTGTGAAGCCTGCTGACCTTCACCGCTAGGCCCGTTCACAAGACTCTATTCATTACCACAGGAGGCAATTATCGCACCATTTCCTGCTGGAAAAGGTCACGTGACCACGCGGCTGAGAGATGATGTCACGGCTCTGAACAATGAGGATGTAGTCTCACGGAACGGCCTCCTGAAATATCCACATCCTGCTTCCTTCCTCCTGATGCCCATCATCTGGATCGCGCACTTCATCAGGACCAGAACAACATCAGCAGCACCACGTGTCTTATCATCAGTGTCAATCAATTAGCCAATAGCCTCATCGATTGAGAAAATATTAAAGTGTCTACTAAGATGTTGTGCACTGTTTACATCTTCGACATGTGAAATAGGTTTTTAGTTTATTTTCTGGTTAAATAAAAAAAAATAAAAAATTATCTATTACTATAATAAAATTTTTTTTATAAAAAATAAAAAATTATCTATTACTATTACAACTTTCTATTATGTTTGGGTCANCTCCTGTTATGTTTGGGTCAAACTGACCCGTTTTCAAAGTTTAAAAAAAAAAAAAAAATGCTTCACATTTTTTTTCACTTTGAAACTTCACCTGCTTGGCTTATTTGGTGTAATCAAAAAAAACAGTTCAGTGGTTCCGTTCACATATTTTTAACGCCTGCTACATGTTTTTGTTACAAAGGTTCAATTAGACCCTTTAGACAAAATGGAAGCTAAAAAGAGTCAGAAAGACTTTGCAACAATGAGACTTAATACACCGCTGTCTCACACTCACACACTCTCTCACACAAACACACACACACATTGTTTTGGGGAACGTTTTGGTTTCTGACACTTATACTGTATGCATAATAAAAGTCCCTGGGTCATATTGACCCACGAACATAATCAATGTTCCTCTGAAACTGACATAACATGAGGGTTAATTTATACTCTCATGAAATTTATTTGTTTGTAATTTAAAACATTTATTTTTAACATTTTACACCAACCCTATGCTCACTGGCTCATTAATGAGCGCATTTGCCAGTCTGTTGCAGGATTTAAGCCGACCAGAATCGCTCTTTTTTTTTCCTTTAGTTAATCCACAAAATCACACGGCTCACTGCTCCACGAAGACCTCTGTGCCGCCACTAATGGTTCACCATCAAACGCGTGTTCAACTTCATCATTATGGTTTCAGAACAATTGAAGGCCGCATTTGCGTCTGTAAGACCAACGTGTGCTTGATAGCGTTTGTCTTCACGTCATGAGGTTCTGAAGTAGTGTGAGAGAACATGAAGCTGTGGAGGGGGAGAGGTGATGGCTTCGCTGAGGACGAGCAGATGAGCGATGTGTGAAATGGATTTTTGTGCTCCGCTGTGCTTCTTTCACACTCTGGCCTATCATAAGCTCTTCTAATTCAACCGCGTTCTTCAGCCCACGTTAATTATAGACTCATTGACAACAGCTCATACTTCGGTGCGATCTACCCACAACCGCTCGCATGGAAATTACATCAGGGTTCACGGGGCAATGAGAAAATGCACAGAAATCTGCTGAAAAACTGATTGATGGTTGTTTGTTTTATTGTGGAAGAATTATTGAAAAAAATGAAAAAACAAAGGCTTGACCTGAATCTTAAGGAATAAGTCATGGGAATGGCAGCTCGTTCTGGTTAGAATGCGGAAATGGGAATGTCAACCGCTTGGTTCACTGTGTGCTATGCCACGAGTATCGGTATTTGTAAAAATAAATTACACTGTCAAAAAGAAAATTCTGGAAAAAAAAAA
>SOMO01000011.1:1004163-1022169 GCA_028128575.1 Paedocypris carbunculus | reverse complement strand
AAGTGAGAGAGGAAGAGATGGGGAGGGATAAAAAAGGGGAGAAATCAGAGATGGAGAAAGAATATAGCTAAAGGGGAAGGCAGAAAGAGATAGAAATAAAAGGAGACAAAGAGAGAGGGAGAGAGAGAAAACAATATTAAGCAAGAGAAACAGATGAAGAGCAAGAGAGAGTTGAGGAGAGAGAGGAAGAGCGAGAGAGTGGTGTCGAGAGAGAGAGAGAGGTGAAGAGAAAAAGAGAGGGAGGGAATGAGAAAGGGAGCACTGGATTGTACTAGCTCAGTTGGTCTCATTCATATGATAAACAGACAGGAGATAGAGAAAGAAAGCAAGACAGATACAAAGAGAGCAAAAGGAAGAAAGATGGAGAGAAAAAAAAGAGGGAGAAAAGAAGAAGTGAGATTGTCAATATGGCGAACCATTTTCGGAATTGTGCTCTGCATTTAACCATCCAGTGAAGTGCACATACACACTCAAACCCGGATCAGTAGGCTGCCTAATGTGTGGCGTCTTGATCAAGGACAGTCAGTTGCAGAACCAACCGTAGGGGGATTGTAACCTGCAACTTCTTGGACACAAGTCCACTGGACCACAACTGTCCCAGAGAGAGAAAATGTGACTTTTCTGTACTAAAATTCATCAATTTTTACACAATTTCTTCTTTTTATTTTTAAACCTGACAAATTGTGCATATTGACCCTTTTAAGTTGTCAAATCAAGTGTGCACTCCCGTTTGTCTGTTTTTGCACGTCAATGGCAAACGCAGCCCATTACGAATGCAATTCGACAACTCTTTCGAGTTCATCCTCATCATACCTCCTTTCCAGAGTGGTTCCACTATAGGAAATGCACAGAGCTCACGCAGATTTCTCAAACGCAAAATGACTTTTTTCTTTATGATCATTCTATATATTTTTTTTACTTTGTTGAGACTTGAATTAATCAATCACTATTCATTTAAATTCCTAGAATTTTTTATTCTTTGAATTGTTAATATTTACTGTATTTTTTCCACCCCATCTGTGATTATGGATTTGATATAAGTAATACTATGTGAATGACAAATATTTTGAATGTGTGGGCGTGTGTGTGATATGCAAATAAGCATAAACAGTTGACAGTAAATATGATATTGGCTGTTTATCCATTTTGTCTGCCTTGTGGCTAAAAGTTTGCAGGTTCGAATACCGATCAGGTAGCTTCCACAACTGAAGTGTCCTTGAGCAAACTTGCTCTTACCTTTACAATGTTCTGTTAGAATAAAAACGTTAACCAAACACAATTAAATTATAATACATGTAAATTGATCATGTGACCATCTCCCCCGCCATTATCCAAAATGATCCGGACTAAGCTTTAAGTTTAAACTGCACAGAATACAACGTTTTCACACTCAGAACATAGAACAGCAATACAACAAGTTATTGAATTTGAGGGTACTCATTCATGCTACTTTCCCTCGACATTTCTAAATACTGTGGGAGTGACCCAAACAGACGAACGCGCACTTACAGGCGAACAGAATCTCGTCTTTTAAAACCTTGAGCTACTCAAACTCTTTCTACATTTCTACGGGGGAAAACATAAACTTAAAACATTTATCTACAATAAATAACGTTTACATTTCAAATCCGTTTCGCTTACCACAGGTCGACTGAAATCAAATGTAGGTGAAGTAAATAAGCTTTCCTGTCAGACGGCGCTGTCAGACATACAGAGAGGGCGGGGTTTCCTGAAAACTGACAGTGCTTGGAGCCAATCATATTGCAGTATGAAGGATTATTCTTTAATAAAATCTGCGCAGACCAATTAGATTGGTGGATTGAGCAGCTGGGCGGACTAATGCTGCAATCGGTTTCAATGCTTCTGAGCCGCTCTTAAAAATTATAACACACTGTACTGTATTACTAAAATAATAGACTATAAGCATCATCAAAAATGCATTTTATTCATCGAAACAACTTTTTCTTAAAATAAGCCTCAATTGCAACGGATTGTATAATGTCTCAGTAGTGTTAATTTGAGATAAACTCTGATTAAAAGCAACCTATCTGACCTATCTAACACAGATTACAGATGTTTCCCAGGCCTGATCTATAGTGTCTTTTTGCCCTGCAGTAAAACTACACAGTGGGTTTCTGATTTGTTCCGATCAATATTAGTTAAAAGTGGGTCAGAACTGTTCGACACTCCGCTTCAGACATTTCACTTTAATGGACAGTGTCAGGTTGAGGTTTCATGGTATAATTAGTACTCTGAACTCTGAATCTATCAATCAACCCATGTTGGGCAGTTGTGGCCAAAAAGCATAGGTTTGAATCCAGTGCTGTATAGGTTCCACTACTTTATGTCCTTGAGCAAAACACAGTAACCCATTAGTTCCCTGAACGCTACGACCTTAAGACTGACTATACTGCTCCAGTTTTGTGTGTGTGTGTGTGTGTGTGTGTGTGTGTGTGTGTGTGTGTGTGTGTGTGCGTGTGTATACTCTTCACTGATTAGATAAATCAAATGCAGAACAGTAAAGATTTGGTCAGGACTTCAAGATTTCCTATAACTGAAAGCAGAAAACAAACTGAAAACTATTTTTTGTTTGTTTTGCAGTTACCTTTTACTAAACTTAAATATTTTGTCCTTAAATATCCTGTCTAAATTATACTATACAAGTTAGAAATGACAACATTCTGCAAAAACGTAATAATAATAAAATAATAATAATAATAATAACGTGATGTAAAATAAATGTTATACTATTCTAATGAATACAAAGCAAGACAGCTGAAGCAGCATTATGGGATTGTATTTGTGTGTCATCAGCGCTTATCAACAAAATATCAACAAAAATAACAGCTCTGCATTAAAGATTCTCGGGTGTCGGAAAAAGCCAGTCAGAGAGGCTTGTTTTCCTAGCCACTGTCATGATCAGCTTGCTCTTCTGGTCATAGCCTATAGTCTAAACAACAATGGACACATTTCTTTTTTAATGACTCTGTTTTACCTAATTCCGCATTGCGGCCTTACATTTGGTCTGGGACTGAGAAAAGCGATATATAAATAAACTTGAATTACTTGAATTGATGGCCTAAGAGCCTTCAGTTGTTCTGACACTGAGGGTTGGTCTTGGTTTAGTTTATACTTTAGATTATTTTTATTAAGCTAATACAATTAGAAACGCAATTTCTTTATAGTGTGCATAATATTGTCCTATTTTAAATACATGTGTTATTTAAGTTCCGGGAACAAGTGGATTCTACAGATTTTTCCATTGAATTCCATCTCCACTACTCTTTCCACCACATTGAAGCGTGGAAGGAACCCTGATGACGCAGATGTCGTGCTGTCTGTCTGACGTACAGTACGTTGCAATCTGAGGATTTAAAAAACACAGCCAGATCGGCCAAGCTGAGGATTGAAATAACCTATTTTTGTTGAATATCATTAAGAAGATGAATTCTGCAGGAAGTCTGTCGTTTCAACCCCACATCATCAGCATCACACCACCTGCATGACCACCTCCGAAGTGCCTGTTTTTATATACGTATGTACATGATTATTAAATTTAAGTTATTAAATAATGTATTAAATACAGCGGTTCTTGCTTCTGTCACTGCACGGTTTGATCATTGTAGTGCTTAAACTAAACTTGCTCACTTTGAAGGCACTACCAATCTTCCTCATCAACAGATCTCTGATCTGGTCCACACCTTGCGGCTCGCAGGGTTTCAGGGGTTAAACTGACATCCCCTGGGGGCTCGGACCCTCAGCCACAGTGCATACTTCTTTGGAACGCTCTAACACTGCAAATTGAACTGACTCTATTTGAGACTCAATTCACATCTTAGAAGAGATGAAATATGTATTATTAACATCTAGAATGAGCGGATATCAGCGGATATAGTAGAGGAATCAAAGGCGACAGAATAACTGAAATTGCACAAAAATATCTAATCTTCTAAATAATTATTTTAGATTTATATCTAATATTTTGTTTTATTCTTACTCTTCTCATTAGTATTTTTGTTTATATTATGTAAGGTTGTATTGGTTTATAAACATCATTTGTTGTGTTTCAATGATGATGATTTTAAATAAAACCTTGTTTCAACTTCCTTTACAGGTAAAACCAGCTTACCATTTATTAATTTCCAAAACCATAAAACTATTATGCACATTTTCTATTCAGAATTCAAAATAAAAGTTATGAGTCATCCAATGGAATACATGACACTATACAGTGGACAGAATCAGAAAGACGGGCTAGAAGATGGAGATCATCTTTAATAGTGGATTAAAAAGCAGCACACAGTGACACAGTGAAAGGTGTCAGGATGAAGATGGCAAGCCGATTTGGTCCCTGTGCTAGAGTCGCATGAAAATCCCAAGATTTTTCAGTGTTATTCAGGGAATTCCAGCCTGATGATCGCAGGATATAGAGTGATGCTAGAAGCAAATATGAGTGACATTAAACATGTGAAAAACTGAAACTAAAACTACAAAAACACAACTTACAGACACCGAATGATAATGAGTTTGAAGTTTCTTACAACAAAAACATGTCAGCATCAAGTCGTTTCACTCAAAAACGTTTTCTTAACGCCACAAATTAAAAAGAAAACTTTGATTTGCAAACAATAGCAGCTGATGCTTCAAGGCTAATGTTAAGCAGAATTACTTCTTCGCTTGAGTCATTAATACTAATAAACCTCTTCTGACGCGTTTGAAAAGAAAGATTGCTCTAGAATTTGCAACATAAAAATAATGGAGAGAAAGTTCTGAAAACTCTACACGAATAAAAGTGACGGCGGTTTTGAAATCAAGAGGAAATAAGTGTCAGCAAGCGAATATCAAATAATATTTTTGCTTAAGCCAATACGAATTGCATTCGTATTGTGAACCTAATCGTTTTTCCGTCGCTCACGTGTAAAAAAAAAAAAAGAAAACAAAAAACATGTTCGGCTGAGGTAAAAACTTGAAATCAAAGTAAAACAAAGGGACAGATTCACAAACTGGCATAGTGTCCGTATTGCACATTAATGTCACCACACGAGAACCATCGACGTAAAAGGCTCACAAATCCATATTGTACTCATGTGCCGATCACTCCAAAACTTTCAGACTTTTAGCCATGAATCAGGAAGTAGAATATCTGAAAACAGAAGTGAAAACTATTGGATTCATCAACAGTAACATCAAACGCTTTCAATCGAGCGGCACAATTACAGACTATGATCATTGACGACGAAAGTCAAGATTCGGAAGAAAGTGTAAATAGCAAGTTCGTTGTCAATTTGAGCCTGAACCGTTTCTCTCAGTAACCATTTTATATTCGGACAAGGGCCAAAATAAAAGTCCTAAAAAAAATATATTAAAACGTGTCAAAAACAGAAAGAAACCCTGCAGGAGTGTGAGGAACGCTAGCGACCTAGAAGCGCCTCGAGTCTGACTCTCCGCGCAACAGGTGTGCATTTAAACCGCTCGGCTATTGTGAATGCAAAAACACGGCCCAAAAGGGTGGGGCTTAACCCAGTCTCTCTCAGACGCCTACAGCCCCCCGGCCAATAAGCTCAGCGGTGTCGCTATCCGAATCTCGATCCTCCTCTGCGTCAGAAGTTTCGTCCGAGTCCTCAATGGGCGAATAGTAGCCCTCACAGCCCAACAGCGGCACGTCGGGTGGCGGGGTGTGCGACAAGCACTGCGCGGCCGTGATGATCGTGGATGCGGGAGGGGGGGATGTCACCGTGGAGTCGTAATTGGGAGGTGGGCTGGAGGAGGCCGGGGACCCGGGGTTAGAGGAACGTAGGAGAGGGGTGCGCTCCGAGTCTGCCTCGCTGGCCACAGCTTCCTCTTCCTCGTTGGCTTCACGTGGAGCCGCTTCTTCGTCAGAATCTGAAGACTCAGAGTACTCCGGGTTGGGACGTGTCACTCGCTGCTTGCAAACCGGACAGGTTTTCTTGGTCTTGGTGAGCCAGGGGTCCACACAACGACAGTGGTACGCTAAACCAAGTCAGCAATAAAATATTAACATTTAAAACGATTTCAGTCGAAATCACATCTCTATATCATATCATAAAACAGTTTCTCAGATTAAATAGAAGTACAATTGAATTAAAAAGAACGTTTTAAAGCCTCAAAGTGGGAATTTATTTTTTTACCCATGATTGTTTTACTTTTTATTGTTATAATAAATGTAAAAGCATGTCAGCATAGGTTCAGGATAGAAGATAGAGAATTGATTGTTACAACTGAGAATCTGATTTAAGCAAATTTCATCAACAGAATCAGTGTAAATACACCAAATGTTATTGGTATTAGAATAACGTTTTTAAGGAAATTTGCCATTAATGAAAAGGAGACGCTTTGACTAATAGATCAAAACCTTCAACAATCAATAAGTAAAAGTTGAAACAAAACTGTCTGTGCTTACATAATAAACTGGTTGAGAATAATTATGGTATAGTAAGACTTACTAATTACATAGTTAATGTAATTAGCATTGCATATCAATATAGTATATCGATAAACCAACTATTAAAAGAAAGGGCTTTTATATCAGCTAAAAGTGTTTTAAATGTTTCGTAAATCATAACTGCAGAACAACCTTTTTCAAAGCCTTTATTTCTACACTATTAAGAAAATAAAGGGTTAAAACATGAACCAGGTATTGGAAGACTAAAAACCACAAGAATATTAGGAACTACAGCAAAAAAAAAAGTGAATGAACTTACTTAACTGTTTAACTTGCACTAATAAAAGTGTATATTAATGCAGTGAAACACGAGCAGTTTAACATGAGATTTAAATCCAAATTTTAAATGAGAAAAGAGATTTGACGCAGCAAAGCAACAAAGTCAAAATGATAAAAGTCAGACATGATCTGGAAGAATTACCATGTGAACAGGGCAGAACCCTCAGCTTATCTCCCTCCTCATACTCATCCAGGCAAATGGCACACACGTNAAGAGTGTCTTTCACGCACCTTTCACAAACTTGTGCGTGGGGATTTTCTTCAGCTGCTCCTTGGACAGTCTGTTCTTCCGGAGTCGCTTTCTGTGCTGGACACATCTCACAATCTAAAATAAAGGAAGAAAAAAGTTTTTTAAACTGTTCAAACTAGCCACTTTGTGTAAAATTTGGTTTCCATTTGTTCATCAAGAGAATGGTCAAGATGAATCTGTGGAGATGCTAAATGTTTCAATAATTCCAAGCCTGGAAAATAAAATATTTGTCGCTCTTTCAAACAATTATTTAAACAGCATTATAAAAAGAAAGATTATTTCTACATTGATTGAAGATTTTAACAATGTAAAAGGTTCAGGCGACTGAACATTTATAAATACAAATAAATACAGTACAGACAAAATGTATTTTCAAAATGTTCACGTCGCTCATCTTTTCCAGTTATAAAAGGAAAAAAAAACAACTTTTTCAACCATAAGGAGGTATAATGTAACAATATAATGTTGTTTTTAGGTAAACGTATCACAGAAAGATGGAAAAACGAACCAGAATGACGACCATGATGATGATGATCATGCCCACCACGCCGGTGAAGGGGATGAGATAGTAGGAGAGAGGAAAGGCAAACTCCGGCCTCAGAATCACAAACACCCTGCAACACAGACAACAACAACAACAGTCCAGAAAGTCCTCAAAAAGTGCAAGTGTGCTTTTTGCAATTTCGTATTTCTCAGACGTTTTAATCCAAGGGTGTCAAACTAAACTGCCCGAGCGCCAAAACTCAAAACGTTAAGCGTAAACGTTTAAAGGTTAAAAAAAAATAAACTTCATAAAACACACAAAAAGTAAACATAAAAAAGGATAAAAACAGCTTAAATAAAATGTGAAATCGAATTAAAAATGTAGTTTATTAGTGATACAAAAATGCTATAAAAAAAAAAAAATGTACATAGTGTTATTTTTTTATTCTACTTGTAGCGGCCAAACTCCAGCCAGTTCCGGGTGTCGCTGAGAGGCTGATTAAGGGCACATGTGGTCATCCAAAACGCACACTTTTCTATAGAATAGCTAAATTTGTAGATGTTGTTGTTGTCAGATTGGAATGTCCTTAAAGTTATTTCGGTTTGCTATTAGAGTCCCTTGTGGAATTGTGCGTTTGTGTTGTGCGGTTAAAAGAAAAGAAGTGTGTGTGTGTGTGTGTGTGTGTGTTTCTTACCCTTTATCTGTGGTAATAAAATTGTGCAGCATTTCATAAGCATAGAAGCTCGTGAACACAGAGGGTATCTGGATTTCATCAGCAATGGTGTCTGGAGGACAGAAAAAAAACTCTTAAGCATTAATAGTAACATTTTCTGATTGATTAAACACAAGCTAGGTCAGTGATGCAACACACAATGCAGAAGGATGTTCAGGCTCAGGAGCCAGATCGGGACCTTCTAATTTTGCAGTATACTTCTGCCAACAACCCTTGTTTTTTTGCATTTTGTGTGTATAAATCACTTTGGTGTGACGACTGGACTGTGAAACATGAAGGTCGTCACAGACTCAGACTGACCGTTGCTGTAGCCCATACTCAGAAGAGTGTTAGAGTACATGTTGTGCACTATCGCTGCACTGAATCCCGCCTGCTGTGCATGCAGCACCTGTAAATAAAAGTGGAACATCACTTAGAGACAAAGCTCAGACCCCAAGTCATCTAGTAATGGAAATATTGTATGTGGCCAACTGTATGTGTTTTGTATGTGTAGAGGTGGCCAACCCGTGGCTCTTGAGCCTCATGCGGCTCTTTAACTAGTTTCATGCGGCTCTTCAGGAGCTTTCACATGACATAAGTCCAATATGCACACGATGTTAACTGTTGGAAAATAACTAATATTATCATGTTGGTGTGATTATTTTCATTAAATCTGGCTGAGCAGAGTTCTGTGTGTGTGTGCGTGCATACAAGATTAAGGAATGGGATGATGTTTATATGTGCACATGTGTATGATGTGGCTCTTTGCAGCTTTTTGTGGTTCTAACACAGAAAAAAAGTGGCTCTTAGTTTCTGACTGGTTGCCCACCCCTGTTGTATTGTGTTAATCCATCAACTATCAAGTGGTACAGTGTGTCAAATTTGAGGAGCTACAGTCGCTGCTGCCTTTACCTTGATATCAAAGTTACAGTCATAGCGTCGAATGAGGACGATGAATTTTGTTGTATCGTTATCAGAGGGGGTCGGAGAAACTGGAGGGGGGTCTATGGGTGAGCAGGCGTTCTGTGGGCGAGCCTCCACCAGCATGGCCTGAGAGAGAGGAGTGAAAGAGTAATTGTGTATTTGTAAAGACAAAGACAAAAATAAGAAAACAGAAAGGGAATTTAAAAAGTTTTCCTACCATCAGGCCTTCAGAGGGTATCGGAGGACCAAAGAGAGCAGGCAGATCCTCAAACAGCATGGAGGTCATGTTGGTGTAATGCTGCACACAGCACACAACTCTCTCTCAGTAAGCAGACAAATTGAACTAATTTCTAAGCTCCTCGCTTCATCCAGTGTCTTTCTCAGTCTCATCTCCAAGGAAGGAATATTTCAATATTTTGAGAAGTTTGAAGGTTGAATGAAGTAAAGGAATCCTGACTGTTCTCAATAGCAAAAATGAATTTAATGCGCAAGCAAATTGGGACACGACCACAAAACAAACTTAAATAATTGGTCAAGAACACCTACCGTATTTTTCGCCGTATAAGTGCGTACTTTTTCTTCCCCAAAACTGAGGGGGAAAAGTTGGTGCGTCTTATACGGCAAATGCAGAGATACATACATATGATTTATACCAAATCATACGCGGAACGCGATCACTGCCATAGGAAAGACTACGAGGTGTACTCACATTGGGCGATTTGTGCTTCAGTACGAATTCTGTCGCTCTGGTGAGTTTGTGGCTTATCATTTTTCAATCATCTGGTCTGCGGAGCTCCACAGCCTCGCAAAATCACTTGATTAATAGATTGATCGCTTTTGTTGCACAAAAATGTGCTGCTTGTTTGAGGAGGCTCGCGCATTTTCCCGTTTCAGAGTATCTGCAGGTTTCTAAGAGTTAGATTTAAGACTTTTTAAGACCTTTTTAAAACCGTTCAAAATGAAATTTACTGACCTACTGTTGTGGGTGCGACGGAGCAGAACTGATAATATCAGGTGTTTTCCGACAGGTTTCCGCAACCGCTATGTGTGTTTCACACTGCATGTGGGTCTCCAAAGCTCTTATTCCCATTGTTCCAAGGTTTACATTTTTTTTGCACAGTATGCAGCAGACTTCGTACTCATATCCACTGACTGGTTTTAACCATGAACCAAAATTAGGATTATGTAACCAGTTTTTGTTAAATTTACATTTCCCCATGGCTAACGGCTGATCAATTTACTGGCAAAAAGATTCGCAAGCGAGAAATCTCAATTTGAGCGAGCGCAACTTGGTTGGAGTTAGCGCAACCTGTGAATTGAGCGAGCGCAGCTTCATTTGAGCGTGTGCGTCTAGAAGCTTGCACACGTATCTTCGCGCTCGTGTTAGAATTGACACACGCTCACGCTCAGTCTGATCAACTACCAATCTTTTTAGGACGAACTTGATGCCTTCCTCTGATTGGTCAAAGCGAACCAATTGTGGAGCAGACTCCCGCCATCGTCCCGCCCACCATGATAAATAGCATTTTAATTAAATTAATCATTTTTAATAGTATTCTATCGGTAATCGAGGTCTGATTAGTCACATTAGCAGATATCTATCCTAAGTTGGAGATAATGGAAAGCATTTACAGATACAACTATATAGTTTGAAGATATCTTTAAATATAAATAGACTAAAGTTATAAATCAAATGAAAGATATCTTAACATTGTATTTGACTTATAAAAATGTGCTTTAGATATCTTAAATGTAAGATATATTTGATTAAATGCATTTGGAGATATCTTCAACTCCAATATGACTAGTCATTAATATTTGGATATATCTTTAAACATTTTACTAATATTACAAATGTATTAACACTAGTAACAATAGTGTTTTTACGTTATTATAAGCACCAACGCAAGGCAACAACGCTGCCACAGTTCACATGCTGGGGTATGTGATAATAAAGTGATTTGATATCACTATATGTAATTGTGGTTATCTCTTAAAGTAATTTGAGATATCTTCAATTCAATTATGACTAGGAGAAACTTATTTAGAGATATCTACAAATATTGTTCAATGGGAGTGTATCTAGTCGAAGTAGATTTGTTGTGACTTGTCAGAACTGTTTTATGACTAGTCGCCGCGAAGGAATAAATGTTAATTCCGATCTCTGTTTAGTCAATTTTAATTTAATCAGACACAAACGGAGCGTGTGCGCGTGTCTATACGTGCGCGCTCAAATCACGTTGCGCTCGCTCGCGAATCTTTTTGGCACTAAATTGATCCCGGTGCGTCTTATATGGCAAAAAATACGGTAGTTCCTAGTACGTCCTTCTACAGCACTCACTGCGTATATGTATGCCTGTCCAGGAGAGGGTGCCAGAGCACAGCAGCAGACAAGCAGTACAGCACACAGCCCAGTTCTTACATCCACCATCCTGATTCTTATCAAGACCTGGAAAAAAACGACAACAAAATAAAAAAAAGCATTTAAAAAAACGTATAACACACAAATATACGTATAACGTACAAACGTATAGAAACAGTAGCATGAACCGCTTGTCAAAAACAAGAAGACAAGAAACATTTCATGCACTTATCCAAAACATTTACACACTTCTTGTAGTCAAGATAAATATTTGTTATGAAGCAGAAAGCCAAAAAGTAATTTTATAAATTATGAATTTCTGTATCTAATATTAAATAAGATCAAATTAAAAGTTATTTATATATAACTAGTGGAACAATCACTGTTCTAAAACAACCAGTAAAATATTACAATATTTTATAAAATAAAAGAGATGAAAAAGGAGAAAAGAAAAAGAACACATTTAGTAAATTAAAAAAAAAAAATCATGGAATGTCCATGTCGTGTGTCAACACGAATTCAACACGTGTCTCCTATGGTAGGAATAATTACGGTTAGTCTCTGTTTGTAAAAGAAACACATTTGTAGCTCACAACAAGGAAAAAGAGCATTTGGCCTCAGGATCAGAGACTTTAGTGTAGTGGAAGAGAACGATGATTTTTCTCTGGAATAAACCCAGAGTCGGAGAGTCATCTGATGCGTGTGAGGAAGATCTGGGTCAGGATGAAATCTGCATGTCTTTATACTATTTCGGGGAACTAAAATTGGCGTTTTGTTGTTTTGTATTATTTAATGTTTACTGTTGTGTATTCTTTTAATTGCTTTTCTCCGTGTACATTTCTAGGACAAAAAACGTTTTTCTCTCTCTCCCTCCCTCCCTCTACCTCACACACACACGGCAACAAAATTGTATTATCATCAACACTCAATACAAACATGTCTATTATACATTCGAGAAACAAACATGTACACATTGTTTTATGTATTGATTAGACAGTTAAACACAATTGCTAGTAAATGTCCAGGTCGTTTAAACCGTTTAATAAGTACAAATGTTAGGGACATGCGTTAATTCCTTAGAAACGATTATTAGCACGTGATTACACAATCAGAAACCGACGCGTCTAACTTTTAGAACATGAACTGAAACTCACGTCTCTTCCGTTACAAACATCCAAAACATTTAATCTAGAAAGTTTCGTAAGCTGTTTAACCACGAATAAATACGTAACTAAATACTAAACGCAGATGTACAGCGGACACAACTAAACACACCAAGCGAAAGAGACATTTCCGACAGGAATTACATAGAAAGTTTACCCTTACTTTCTCTCACAGAAGAAAATAACTTTGCTTCTCTGGAATTTTAATACTGGAGTATTAGTACTTTATCGCGTTAAGTCGTTTGTTATGCAGAAATGTCTTTGTGTAGCGGCGCAGTTTGGAGCTTTTACTCACTGTTTACTGGGCCGAACGTCACAGGCTTTTGGCTCTGATATTATCAAGGACAAACGCTGAATTTCAGCCGTGCAGTCACTTTAAAGTTCGAGACGGCGACGATCCTCCGAAAAGGTTTCCTTCGAGGCCCATAACCCGCTGACCTGTTCTCGGGTCGCCTGGAGGTCTTCGTCGATTCGGCTTTCTGGACTGGAAGTTTGTTTACAATCACACGGGCCCACCGGAAGTGCGAGAAGATATCGCGATAACTCCACAAAAACGAGAGTTCAAGAAACTCATCAATTGCGTCTGGAGCTGCCGACTATTTACTAGCTCACTGTACATTTCTATTTTTTTCTTTCGAGCTAAACGTAGTTTAAAGTAAATGCAACAATTAAATAGCTTAGTTTTTACTATTCAATAATCACACTTTAACCAAACACAGTACTGTACTGTAATAGTTCACACAGACACACGCACACACAAATAAAAAAAAAAACATTAATTGATTGTGAGATTACATGCATCTAATTCACTTAACAATGAGGTAAATTAAAAATCTGCTATTGAGGTATGTAAAATGATTAAAAAAAACATTTTAGAGAACAGAAACCAACAAAATGTTTGTTGACCACATGAACAAATGTTCTTTAATGAAATAAAATACAGTAAATCTGTACAAACACCACAGTCTCAGCGCATCAAATTCCAAAGCTTTGTAATGTAATACATGTTTTGCTTGTCGTACCCCTAACTGCATCCAGTAATTTCAATAGTCCGCATTAATAACAGCATTAAGCCCAGTTTCCAGAATAATTAACCAGTGCAGAAAGTGTAAGTACAGACACTCATTATACCAGAAGCACCAGTGCAGATATATTGTCCCCCACAATAGATTTGAAACAAACACCTTAGGACAACTAATAATGGAAATAAATATGACGTACATTTAGCAACACACACCTATCTGAGTCGACTAAAATTTCCTTAAAAAAACAGAACTTTCCCTGCCCCTATAGCAAAACATTCACGACTATGTTTCTAAATTTAATTAATCACAGGTTCATTAAAACTTTGTTGCGGAGTGAAATACTGTCCTGGACTACATGATGACTGATCAGCGCACACACTCACACGTGCGCACACAGCGCTCAAACTCCACTAGCACTGCCCTGGGCTTCTTCGTTTCCCTTTTTCTGACGCTTTTTGGCTCGGATCTCGTTCATGGCTTCCTCGATGGAGCGGGTGTCCCTCTTATTCGCCACTGGGACTGGAAATTGACAGAAAAGGAGTCAAGTTGGCTACTCAATGTCAAAATTGTATTTTTCCTGATCCGATGCAGAGTATTGGGCCCGATAAACAATAGCCAACCAACAGAAGTTCATTTCATATTGAACGCATGTTTTGAGTGTAAGTGTACAAAGAACATTGTGTGTTGCGCGCGCACACACACACACACACACAGTCAGTTCTTTGTACTCTCAACATGCAATGAATCAGACAACTCAATTCAATTAGAAATTATCATCTCATGATATTACATAAAAGTGTTGCTGTTTCTTTAAAAACTCCTTATATCATATTTTATACCATCTTTGTTGTTTAAAAATTTTGAATATGAGGTGTCATCAACGGAAACAAATTAGTTTCAATGGGAAAAACTGACTTGACCTGAGAGCAATTTGTATTGAAATTCAATAGTGCGGAACAAATTAAACAGAGTCAATAAAATTAGCAGAAGTATTTACACCACGGCTAATAATTATGTGTTTCACTCACCACAGCCATACGCTCGGTTAGCTTGAAGTGTGTGAGCAGCTTCTTTCGCGGCAGACGTCCCAATCAGATGGCTATATTTGTCCCTGTAGTTAGAATTTGGGGACGGGGGTCTTTTCTGAGCCTGACTGTCCGCTTCCATCTCCAGGGCCGCCTGCTCCTGCAGAAGTTGCAAAGCGTTAACTCGTTTAGCTCGTCCGGCAGAGCATCTCCTCCGCACCTTCATCTTGCGCCTCTCCTCGGCTTTGACTGGGTCCCATTCTTCTCCTTTACGATACGCTTCAAGTTCATCATCTGATGGTGCAAACTCCTTTCACAGGCACAGACAATCGATTAAACACCATAAACAATGGCTACTAGTATGGAGTTTTTTTTGGCAAAAAGAACCTTCTTAAAAAGCATCACATATCTGCACTCCTCATCCTCGCCAAAGGAAAATGAAGTCAAACCAGCCACCTCTGCCACGTCATGCCTAGAAGGCCAGAATCGGATATGATCATGTCATTTCCTGATAATTTTAAAGAAATTTTTTTAGAGTGTTTGTTGGCATTACAGTATGCTGCGCTCCAGTTTTCCCATTGGGTCATATTTTTTCTTCTGCAGCGTGCTGTTTTGAATAAAGTCCGACACTTCCTTCTCCATCTGAGAAGGAACAACACAATTAAGACAAACTTAAACCCTTTCCCATATAAGACAAAAACAAAGACGAGCAACGCACTTTTTTCCTGAACTCTGCCTTTTTTCGCTTCTCGTGCTCCTCAATTTTCTTCAGTCTGGCTGCTTGTTCTGCTCAAGAGGATAAACAAGTACAGCATTTGTGAATTTATTGTAGTAAAGAAGTTAGTCTAGTCACATGACAGAGAAGGTTGATGACACATATGTATGTGTATGTATTTACACACACACACACACACACACACACACACTTTCAACAAGTGAAAAGTGAATTCACTTAAATTCATGCAGTACCATAAATATGCATTTTAAAATATAATTTTATTGTTCATGACGTTTTTGCCATTATTGTTCACAAATTGTTGCTTTAACACACAAAAGGATAGAAATTTTAATTTAATACGCACACATACAGACAGGGACAAATCTGTCCATTTGCATATCATTAATCCGAACAGTCATAATTTCACTTGCACAAACATTAGTTTGGTCTTGAGAAGATGATCAAATCAGACAACGTACAAACAAAACGGTAAGTAGTAATGTACAGCCTGCTGCCACTTTAAAAGAATTGTGTTATAAACGGCTTTAATTTTGCTGTGTTTTAAAAAGACACAAACTTATGATCACGCAATCAAAAAAAGGGCACAATGGTCAAGGGGAAATACTGGAGGAAAGTTGGGCAGTTTTAAAAGTTGAAACACGCATTGTGATTTATTAAAATGCTGCTTTATTCAACTTGTAACGTGAATGATCTTCACGAGCGTCCTGCGTTTCCTTGGTGATGAAGCCGTAGCGCCCTAAGTAGTGTCCTTTTACAGTTCCCTTCGTCGCGGAGAACGTTTGGAACGCGCTAACGTCGCAAAGGGCAAGTAAATAACAGGCCGGTTTTGCACAGAAAGGTAAAAACACGCCCGCGTTTCTGATCCTAAACATCTAGAGAGACTACGGAAGCTCTAACCTCGGGCTTTTTTCCGGCTTTCTTGGTCATGAATGGTTGGAGGCTTTTCCATCGAGCTCAAGATCGAGCCCAGGAGGTCCGCCATGATTGCGCTGTACCAATCTGACCGGAAGCGGTGTGTCTGTTCCTAAAACGGCATTGTGGGTAATGACGTAACAGTGCGACGTCACATGCATTTTTTTGATCACAGTCCTTGAACCAAAATGAACTCGATATCTATCTTTCTGACTATCTATATATAAATGTGCATGTGTGTGTTTACTTTTATTATAATTATTTTCATTGGGCAGGTCTAAATTCAAAACCCCTCAGAAGATGTAAAACTGTCAAATTTAGGGGAAACCTGTCCAACAACAAACTGCAATGCATGATTTTCAGTCCAGCATTATTTTAAGCAGCTGCATTAGTGATAAAATATCCAACAAATACTGTATAGTGAATTATCTTATGGAAAATATCCAGTATTGTGATGTGACAATAGCAATAAAGAGTCAAGTATAACAGATATACTCGGTGCATTAGTTTTATCTCCACAAAAGCCAAGAGACCACGAGATGCTTGAGTTTTTCCATTTACTTGCTGATGGCTTCGTCACAAGAACATTTAAAAACTTCTCTTGACCCTGTTACTCTGAAAAAAAAATAAACTCAGCAATCACAACTCTCTTCTCTCATTAAATGTAAATGAGCAACACTTAAGACCAATAAAGTTAATCTGATCATCAAACAGTTTCTCAGAGGGCCACGAGTTATTGATCTCTCAACACACTGCATTTATAATAAATATTCTCAGGCGGTTCCTTTATCCCATGTTTTTTTTTTTTTTGATTAAAAATGTGAATAATTTAATGTATGTGAAAGGTTTTAACATGAGTATTAAATGTGAAGTGTTCTCCATACGATGGAGAAAAACAACATGTTGGTTTCAAACCGTGATGCGATTGTGGGGGAAAAAGGGTCATTTATAAACCACTCTCATTCAGGATTACAATCTCTATTGACAAAACCCTTCACAACTAAGACGGTTACAAATGAAAACGATCGTAGCAAACAGAAAAAAAACGATGGACATGTGGCTTTGGGAAGACACAGATCATGAGAAACTCAATCCAGTAGGATTGATCCATTCCGATAAAGTCTGTAACATTTACCACCATGGCAAAACCTCAGTGTCCGGTTAGGGAGTGGTTCTGCGAAAAACCACCCGAGTTGCAAACTGGATGTGGGAGAGAAGCGGGATTCGGCGGGGGATGTGTTGGGTGGGTGAATGACAGGTCCAGGTGAGCATTAACAACACCCCATCTGACGCGAACGAGGCCTGTGCTCCCCCTGGTGGTCTAGATGCTTCTCTAAGAATCCAGGAAATAAATCTTGTAGAACTTGTTCATTTGCTCCAAGAAGATGAAGGTCAGAACGGTGTGGGGTCCTAAACGGGCATAATAAGGAGTAAAACCTTTCCACAGACTGAAGAAACCCTCGTTCCTTATAACCTTCGCCAACACGTCCTAAAAATGACAGAAAAAGTGATTAACACGGCTTTGTAAAGACAATGAACAATATTTTCACTCTTGAAAGAATTAAGATGAGGCCAACGTGATGTCGTAGGACGCGTATGAGAAGAAGATTCATTAAAAAGAACTTGGAGTTGATGTATGAATGTGTGTTCATGATGTATATAATTATC
>SOMO01000011.1:985286-995584 GCA_028128575.1 Paedocypris carbunculus | reverse complement strand
ACGCACCTGCTGTGGGTATCCGGGTGCTCAATGGGCCCCGAGCAACTCCGGCAATTGAAACCCCCCAGTTTGGCCTTGGACCTCCCTCGCTCCATAAGGTAAGTGTAGTAATTAACTCAGCTAGTGAAGAAAATTGTTCTGAGGCAATGCTGACATATGCGCGCCTTTTAACCACGGGGCTCCGCCCCTGAGGACGGGATCTGTCAGCATTGGCCGCAGTATTACTGCGTTGTTTAATTGGCTTCAGCTGGTGTCGGGAACGTTGTCCCCATACGTGGTGTCGACTGACCGACTCGATAGGGAACTCGACCTGTTCCACGACGCGGGTGAGAGAAGACAACGTGACCAGCGCGTGCGTACATAGAAGTACGCGACGGCGCTTCAGACAAGCAAGGCCTGGTTCACATCTCGTGCTAGCGATTGCAAATGTCGGTGTTTAAACTTTGAAGTGCAACCTTTCAAGCAACAGTCAAGAAGCTCTAATACACGAAGGTTTAAGGTGTTGTGAGAAGTATAGTAGAATGTTTAAATATTTGAGTGTTTAAACTGTGGTACTTTAAGCATATTTAAGGGAAGTAAAAAATTGAATAGATAAGTTGAAAGTTTTCTTAAAGGTGTATCTACGATTACAAATTGGACTATTTTCATAGCAGTGTTATTGTTCTGAATTCTAAAGCATTTTGATTGTATTCAGAAAATTGGGTATTCATCCTCTGGTATTAATACATTTTTATGCAATATACAAATTACAGCTAACATACAAATTCAAACAATAAGAAGTTAAATTACATTACACTTTAGTTCAAAATGGCAACCTCAAACGATAAAGCTTGTAAAGAAATTGCAGAAACACTTGAGCAACTAGAAGTTACAGAACAAGCAGATGAAAAAGAGCTTTGAAGAAGTGAAAGAGCACGAACCCTTACAGAAAAGGGAAAGGAGCTTCAAGAACAACGAATGAAAGGCATTCAAAAGAAATTCAGACTTATTTATGAAAAGTGGAGATATTATGCCCGTTTGAGTTGTCTGATGAGACCTCCAAAGAAGATCTAAATGACATAATCCAGAACATAAATATCACTTCCTCTGTATTACAGAAAGCTTATGAAGAATTCCGTCAAACACAAGCTCCTGAACCTGATATGAGACGCAAAATCAATGCAGTTTGTTCACTTTCTTCACAAAGACTTCTGAAAGGACTTGAAGTGAATCCTGAGGAAGATCCCTGCCCGAATGTTGGATCAGTTCTTAATTCAACATGTTACTTTTCGAAATCACCCTCTCGTAGATCGAAATGTGAATCCGTTCAAAGCATTCGTTTAGTCAAAATAAGCGACGCGGTTGCTGAAATTGCTGCATCCAAAGAAGTTCTGACGGTGTTAGAGGAACAAGAGAGGGAAGCAATTGAACTCCAAAGATTGGAAGTTGAAAGTCGACAACGATTGGCACAATTTGAGTCCGAGGACATGGCAAGAAAGCAAGCAATGCAAGACAAGTGCAGAAATCTCGATCGTTTCGAGGAAATAAAGAAGCTAAATGCTGCAATGGCTCGAATAAAGGTTTACAATCAGGTTGAACAAAACATCCACCTTGATGACTTCCTATGTCCTGAATCCACAGAAGTTAAAGTTTCAGACCCCATGAGTCACAAGACCATTCCCCAAGCACTATCATCCGAACCTTATGTTCTCAAGGCCACGAGTCCCCCATTCATCTCTCAAAACCAGATACCCATAACCCAGAATTTCCAAGTTTCACATCATCCACCAGCCTTTCATCCCACACTACAAGCAAATCATGCTCAGTCACTACATGAGGGGTCCTGGAACNGGCCGACGCACGTCTGATCACACACATGCACTGGCGCACACACACAAGCACGTTTCACGACCGATGCTCGTCCGATCACACACATGCACGGGCGCACACACACAAGCACGTTTCACGACCCGCACCGCGAGTCACACACAAGCACGCGCACACACAAGCACGTTTCCCGGTAGTCCCAGTTTGCCAATGGCAACCAAACAGGGTCAGGAATGACAGGAAACGGGATCAGTCACCAAAAGGGAAAGGGGTGGAAGACAAAAAAGCTCATGAGCTTGACACTAAAAGGCAAGATGTCAATTTGCAACTATCCACATTGGCAGCAAGATCAACACTCATTGCTTGTCAGAAATTGATGAATCTGCAAATTAGAGGATACATGTCGGAGAAAAGAATTCCACTTCCCACAGTGTTCACAAGAGAATTCATACCAGCAAACAGGTTCCATATTCCAACTTCAGAAACAGCTCAAAAATGGCCTCACTTGGAACATTTAGCAGGAAAGATTCCACCTCTATTAGACTGCGAAGTGGGACTTTTGATTGGCTATAACTGTCAACAAGCTCTTCTGCCCAAAGAAATCTTGTGTGGTGAAGAAAATCAGCCATATGCACAGCGCACTGATCTCGGCTGGAGCATAGTGGGTTGCTCATACCCTGCAAGAGATCTTGGCGATTCAATAGTCAGCCACAGAGCAGTAATGAGAAAAGTTATACCAGTAAGCAAGCCATCAGCTGAACTAAAGAGTGAAGTTTGATGATAAGACTGTTTCCCAAGAAGACATGCTAGTGAAGGAAGGAATAAGGCAAAAGGAAAACGGACATTACGAAATCTCACTTCCCTTTAAAGCAGATAAACCTGATCTTCCTGACAATAAGCAATGTGCGATGCATAGAATTGATTCATTAGAGCAAAGACTGAGACGAGATCATCAGTACCACGAAGACTGTCAACTTTATGAACGACATCATAAAGCGAGGTGATGCTGAGAAAGTTCCAAATTCAGAACTTAACGACCAGCCAGCATGGTGCATACCGCACCATGGAGTCTACAACCCCCACAAACCAGGAAAAATGTGAGTTGTCTTTGATTGTTCAGCACGCTACAAGGAAACCTGTCTGAATGACCACCTTTTGACGGGCCATGTTTGCTCTCAGGGAACGGAAACGTTCCGTTGTTAGAGTCCGTTGTTAGGATGGCTGAGGTCTTCTACGATCTTCCTGGCCCTGGACCAACACTGCTTGCTGTAAATGTCCTGCAGTACAGGGAGCCTGGTGCGTATGGTGCGTTTAGCAGACCGCACCACCTTCTGGAGGGCTCGCCTGTCCTTCATGGTGCTGTTTCCAAACCAGGAGGTGATGGATCCCGTCAGGACGCTCTCAATAGTGCTGGTGTAAAAGTTCCTGAGCACCAGAGAGGGGAGTCTGAACGTCCCTTAAGCATCTTAGGTGGTACAGAGTAGACGCTAGCAGGCCTTCTTCACCAGGGTGTTAATTCGGCAGGACCATGAGAGATCCTGCGCGATGTGAATGTAGCAGTTGTACTTTGATTGTGTCTGTTTCTCTTCTTCAGACGGACACAGGTTGATGAATTCCAAACGTGTTTATTCTGAACAAAGATTTAAAGATCACAAGAACACTTGCTAATAGGGTGCCCTACACACCACTATATAGTTTACACATTGCTAGAATACTGGCCCAATACTGTCTTTAACCCAAAACCAAATCGAATGCACAAAACCCTAACAATAATGTATATGCACTGTAATCAATTAAACTAACCTATGACACAAGGGACTTTGTAATTGGATAAATTGCACTTGACGTTTTCATGTTCTGAGTCATGTTTTGGATCAATCTATTTACTGGTTTCACCAGTCTGCCAAATCTAGTTTTTACTTGAGACACAACTGGATGAAACGGCAAGGTTAACGGGCCTGAAACTTGAGTGTTATCATCAGGGCATATATCGGACAGGGGGTCTACACTGTTACAAATCGATCCTCTGTCACTGGAGCAATCAGATGCGTTGTTACAACTCGGACAGTCACTCTGTACTAGTGGGGACTCAAGAGGTAGGTCTCAATGTTTTTGCTCACAGGGGGTGCACTGTTTTGCACTCATGGTATCAGCTACCCAACTAGCGATTCGGTCTTTATTGCTACAATCAGACACAGGTATTTCAGCACCATCTGAGATCACTTCACTAGACTCGTCAAGCTCACTAATGCCAGTAACAGAAGGTTCCCGTTCATCAAACTAGATTGGCAAGAAATTGGCTTGTAGGAGCAAATTCCTATGAACTGTCTTTTCTTGACTTGTGTGAGTGTTCCGAATGCAGTAGGTGTGACTTTGGGGATTTAGGGATACGACGATGTATGGTGTAGATTCCCACCAATCTGCTAATTTCTTGGTCCTTCTGTTATACAGATCGACTTGACGTTGCTGACTAGCATCTACACTCCTCTGAGCAAGAACAAAAGCCTCTTTCAAGTCATCCCTCAAACTCTTCACGTAAGTGTTGTAGTCAACTAAAACATCATTCATCTCAAAACTCTCGAACATCACATCTACAGGAAGTTTTGGGATTCTGCCAAACATCAGATAGAAAGGTGCAAATCCAGTTGACTCGTGTGCTGTACAATTGTAGGCAAATGTCAAAGACTGCAGCATTTGTGGCCATTTTTGCTTGACTCTTGGTGGTAAAGCTCTGATCATGCCCCCTAGGGTTAAAAGCGTTCGACTTGGCCATTACCTATAGGGTGATAGTGGGTGGTTCTTGACTTTCTCACTCCGGCCACATCGTGCAGTTCACGTATCAGCTGACTTTCAAAATTGGCACCTTGATCTAAGTAAAGTATTTCAGGGAAACTGTGGACACAGAAGTATCTGTCCCACAAGATTTTTGCGACTTGCTTGGCGTATTGATCTTTGCAGGGGAACGCATGAGACATCTTGGTGAAGTGATCTGTCATGACCAGTTCATCCACACTGCATCCGTTGCTATCTTCAGCGGACCAGAAGTCTATGCAGACAAGTTCCAGGGGATTAGATGTTTTGATGCTGGTCAGAGGGGCTCTCCCTTCAGGCTCAAGAGTTTTACTGACCACGCAACGTTTACAGCACTTTACATATTTTTGCACATCATGCTCCAAGCTGGCCCAGAAGAACCTCTGTCTTGCAAGTGATAATGCTCTGCTTTGGCCTTGATGCCCAGCTTCGTCATGGATATCTTGAAGAACAACATTCCAAAGAAGTTGGGACAACATATTGCAGTCTTCTTATCTTTGTCAAAACATCTTTACTTACTCGATACAGTATGCCACTGCTTTAGAGTCTTTACTACTTTGTGGGTGTCTGTAGCCCTCTCGCGCCTAGAAGGTCTTCTTCCTCGGCTCACATAGGTAAAGACTCTTGACAGGGTTGCATCGATTTGCTGTTTGTCTTGAAGTTCTGTCAACGTGAAAGCTGGCAAGGGACTCGGCCCAGAAGATAACTGTTGTGTGTCTTGGACGAGCCACTGGACTGCTCTTTCTCTCGTACATGCTTCCCACTCCTTATGAACATCAAGGACTTCAGACACTTCAGCACTGTTTAGAGAACATGACTCAGGGTTTGGACTAGCACACTGCTCAGCGTGACACAGATTTGTTCTTAACCTAAAAGCATCTTGTATGTTGTGCTCTTGGACCTGCTCTGCCTCTTTCAACAGTGTGACATAAGGCTCTGACATTAACCTCTGACTGACACATTCACGAATAAATGGTTTCCTGCTCAAAGCATCTGCAATTACATTTCTATTGTCTGGTAAATACTGGATGCTGAAACCATACGGGACCAGTTTTGCCACCCATCTCTGTTCGCATGCGTCGAGCTTCGGCTTGGTCATTATGTATGTCAAGGGGTTGTTGTTGGTCCATACACAAAAGTCATGACCCTTTAACTGTTGACTGAACTTATCACAAACGGACCATTTTAGGGCCAAAAACTCGAGCCTGTGCGCTGGATAGTTAGCTTGCGCACAGGCCCGTTTGGAGAAATTTGGGGGCCCCAAGCAAAATGACGTCATGACTGTTACATCCCTGCCAGCTCGGGGCCCCAACAATTGCTTGGTTTGCCTGCCTTGTAGCGACGGGCCTGCTTGTGCACGAGTGAGGGCTTTACTAACAAATGCGATGGAACGTGCCTTTGTTTCCCCTTCTTGAACTTGGGACAGTACAGCTCCAAGACCATTCATGTGTAGGGGATCGTTAATTCCGTTTGAGAGACTTTTATTTTGGGGTGTGTACATGGGCGGGGCCATTAGATGTTCTCGTGAGGAAAGCGAAAACCGAAAGTAAAAGTAGTGTGCGTGGCTGGTGAGGAGAGAAACAGTGCGGATTGTGAGCGAGCATCCAAGACATACTCCTCTTTAGTTTGACGCAGGTCGTCTGTGTTTGCTGTGCATGCGCGAGAAGCGTGAAGACGAGAGCTGGCTGACTGGTCACTGGTGGAAGAGCAGCGGGTATCTGAGTTCTGGAGCTGATCCGTGGAGACGGGATTGTGGCCTCGGATAAATCGGACGGAGGGTTTCGAGATCGCGAGGGCAACTGTTGAGGGATCGTAGAGCGAAAGGAGATTTCATTGAAAAATTAGCCTGCCTAACCTGCCACATTTCTGCGCTCTGTCCAGGTTTGTGTTACGGTGGGGGTTTGCATTTTTGTTTTGCTGGAAACCGGTAAGCAAACAATTATTTTGGGGTTTTTTCTTCTGTCTAAAGACTGAACTTTGTCACGTGGAAACGGAAGACATTGCATTTTTTTAAAGGATTATATATTTCATTTGCATTTTTGAGCAATCCATGAACATTGGAACTTTGGAGGGTTGGAACTTTCTTTGGGGTTTGATTACGTGAACTTTCAAGATTTTAAGTGATTCATTTGGTCTTTCAATCTTTCTTGTGTTAACAAAAAGAAAAAGAAACAAAAGGGTTGTTAGATTTTCAAAGGAACGTTGTTTACCGTTTATATTTTCATTATTATTGTCTTAATTTTGATGTTTTTTCATGACTGGTTGCATTATGTTGATTACATTGAGGGTTTTGTTTCAGTATTAGGTGAATTGGTCTACACAGACAACAAAAGAAGAATATCTTTATAATTTATTTTATTCTTATTGAAATAACCACTTTTCATATGAATACATATTTGTTTTAATTGTGTTTAAGATTGGATTTACAGATTTTCTTGTTGTGAGGAGTGGAGGCGTCACACCTGTTTTGTTAGATTTGGAAGGGGTGGGTTGTTCTGAGTTTTCATCACTCTCCTGTGCTTCAGACAGCCACCGTATGTAAGACAAGTCCTGAAGCCCACCTCACCATCTTTATAGCGTTCACCAGCAACATAATAGGCCCATACATATAACCACACGTTATATTGTGACTAAAAGCACTGGAGTGGGGGGACCTAGCTCCTTACCTACACCCAGTCTTCCTCATAACAAGCCTAAAATTAATCCCCCACAAGGCGGAGAATATTCCCCTCCGCTACACATGGATGCGTCTGTTGACAAGATGAACGGTCGACTAAAATCGGGATGAGCAAGCACTACCGACTCTACGAGAGCTGTTTTCAGTTGATGGAATGCCTCACTGTGCTCATGCTTCCAGTTACCGGGGTTTAATCTCTTGAACGCTGCAGGGCCTTTCACAGGAGTTCTTTTACCTTTGGGCGACGCAGTCAGTGCAAACAAAGGTTTTGCTATCCTTGAGCAGTTCTGAATGAAGTTTTGGTAATACAGCACCATTCCTAAGAACGACTTGATCTTTTTTGTTGATGGCGTCACACCATCGGGCATCATTAGGTCCGATTCGGAAATGGCTGTAATGGCACTAACTTTGTCTGGATCAGTTGCTACTCCAGTACCATCACTTACATGGCCAAGAAACTTCACACTCTTCCTCAGGAAATGACACTTCTTCGGGGCTAGCTTCAGTCCATGTGCACGTAGCCTTGTAAAGACAAGTTCTAGTCGTTCAATGGCGGTTGACGATTGAATTCATAAAGGCCCATAGGTGTTGTGAAGGCTGTGAACTTCATGTCTTCCTTGGACATTACGATGTTATAAAATCCTAAATTGCACTCAAGATGGCATTCCCTCCTAGAGCTGCCAAGAAGTCAGCTTGATGAGGTAGAGGATAGGCATCCTTGGCAGTTCGAGCGTTCAGCCAACGGTAATCAACGCACACTGTGGTCGCCACTCTTCTTCCATACCAACACGAGTGGTGAAGCCCACTCATTGCTAGACTTCCGAATAAGTTCCTGCTCTTCCATATCTGACAGAACGTTCCTCAGCTTCTGGTACTGGGCTGGAGGCACACGATGATATGGGAGTTGGAATGGACGATCATCTGACAGATGAATGCGATGGACAAAGTCCTTTGCTTCGCCGCAGTCCAACTTGTGCTTGGAAAACACATCCTCGTGCTTCTCGATGAGACTGACCAGTTGCTTTGTCCAGTGTGAGGAGACTTCACAAGATCCAATGTCAATGTTAGAGAGGCCAATCTCACGCAGGGTTTCACTGAGCTGAGTCGCTGCACAGCAGATCTTTTCACTAGGGCCATTCACCACAACACCCTGACTATGCACATTCAGCGACTCGCTGGACCTCTGATTGGGATGAGGTTTTCGACAGCGACAAGCATTTCTCCTCAGGACGATGGTTTTGTCAGACGGGTTTATGACCTTCACCGGGACCTACCCATCCCCAGACATAGAAGCTATAGCTCTACCCACCATTGTACACTTTTTACGAGTCTGTGCTTTGGTTGGCTCGATAATAATTGTGCTTCCGACTGAAAGTGAAGTGGCCTTTGGAAGCCTTCCCCAAACCAGATGTTCTCAGTTAGGCAAAAGGGTAACGGCCTGAATTAATTCTGCTGTACCAACAACATTGGGGATCTTGTCGCCCTTCCATCTGTTGGTGCCGGACAACATGTCTAGAAATTGCTCTATTTTGGGGTCATTAAATGTCTCAGGGCGCTTCAGAACATCCCAGTAGCCAGGGGTCTGTTTGAGCTGACTGACTATGAATTTGATGACATTGGTTCCCAGGATTAACTCATCCTTCTGTCCCAGGACAACTAGCATGGGGACGCTCACCATTGTGTCATAGACATTCATCTTCAGCTGGTAGACTCCTTTCGGCTTGACTGTTGCACCACCACAACCAACGAGAATGATGTCCTGGTCTAGCTGACTCGTTTGAGCAGGTGACTCCAAGCTCAGCAGCTCACGTTCAGTTTCTTCGTTGATTGTGCACGCCATCAACCCACTGTCTAGCAGAGCTTGAACGGTATCACAGGGGTATAGAACAGACTGTCGGCCTTCTCCAACTTGGTAACATTCTGGAAGAGGACTGTAGTATCACGTTCAGCTTTTTTGCAAAAATCACTATAAACAGATAAATTGTCATCAGTGCTGAGGGTCTGACACATTTCACTCCCATAGGTCCCTCCACTATGCGAGTGCACTAGTTTTCCTGCGAATGTGGGCCCGTTGCAGGTGAACTCACGGAGCTAGAGACTTTGTGACATTGTTTCTGTTGATGCCCAATTTCAAAACACGATAAACACCTCTTCTCTCTCATGTGAATGCAGGGATAGACAATAAGAGAAATTTGCCACTGGCCCTCTGGGCAACTTAGATGTCATTTAAAATTTGTAAAAACTGTACAGTTTTTCTAGAGAACGAACCAATGTTTCCATCACCAGATGGAAAACTATTCGGCCTAATCTTGAGAAGCTAGCACTATTTAAGTGTTTTTGGCAGCTTTGTCTTAGTTCCCTTGCATTGTCTGGTTTGCTTTGTTCACAATTAATCAGTCTGTAACAATCATAGTAATAATAAAAGAACATTTACCGTCAAAGTGCCAATAATGTAATATGCTAAAAATAAAACAAGCAAAGAGCAGCATCACAGTAGTGACTTCTGTCACAGTAGTGACATCAAAGTGCCATAGTAAAGTGTTTTTATTCACTCCTACCACAGTGATTTAAACGCCAAAACACCAAAAATGCAATAAAACGTTTTGAAATAAATTTGATGCAACCACAGAAAATAGAAATACAAAAATATATTTAAATGTAAGTTATAAATGAACATTTGATTTAAACTGATAAAAGTATCCAGACATTCTTGGAGGTAAAGACCATGGAAAATTACATCAAATAAAGAACTTCAATCGTCTAAGATGTGTGATGAGGCTGCGTGTTAGGCTGCATCTTGCGTCAGATATGTTCTTTGGGTAATTTTTACAATAGTAGTTTGGCCATTATACTTTGGTTTAGTAGTAAAGTGTGTCGTTGGTTCACAGTCGTGAAAGGCGTAAAGATAGTCGCGTTAGCATTACATATAAATGCGTCGTGATTTAACAAACCTTCCTTTTAAGAGAGTATCGATAAAACAAGCAGTTGCCGTCTTTTTTTCTCC